>JBBPOS010000089.1:0-76891 GCA_038091575.1 Leccinum subgranulosum
TTATTCTTTGTTGAAGGAGCTGTCAACCCAGCCGACATGCTCACAAAGAATCTTGGTCATATCAAACTCGACCAATTCAGGAAAGACGTTGGATTAGTATTCTACGATGAAGCACAAAAATAGAAAAAGTGCTCATTACTACATACTACTTGCGCTCAGAGGAGGCAGCAAAGTATGGGGGAGTGTTGAACAAGCACTATTTAGTAGCTCCGAACGCTCTATGATTATATAATAACGACCTAGTATACAGTAGATTACATAATCCTTCTTTGTCGTATATAAGATTCAGACCCAGCATCTGAGTTCAAATAACATCTTGTTCTCTTACCACGACGTTTGATAACATCTCAACGCTGACACCTGGTGAGTACCGGTAGTCCTCTACCTCGGTAGTCTACGGTTTCTACACTTCTTGCGTCCCTCGCCCTTGGCTTCCTGGGTAGAATCAGAAAACATCTTGATGCGGGCAGATTCATTTTCTAGACACCAGTCGAGCAGCTTGGTGGTACGGAAGCCAAATTCGCCATCCCAGCGAATCAGTGGTATTTTGGGCTTGGACTCGGACTTGTGCTGTTTCCTCGTTGATATGGAGGCAGATTGAGGTGAATCTGATGCCTCTGAAGGCTTTGAGGTCTTTGAGGCCCTGGGCATGGTGGAGGGGACAGTGACGAGCAGCACGACATCTTGTTCAATCGGCGCTTGAACTCTGTTTCATCACGTGTGTCAAGCTGCCGACCAGGTATCTACTAGTTGCCCACTAGTTCCCCCCCCTGAGACACACTAATATAGTCCTTGATGCGGTCTCGCAGTTCGATTCCCTTTTCTGTCACTTCCACCTCAACCAAATCCTATAGGCTATTGTTCAATTTTTATATCATCGTTCACATGTTCACATTTCGTCGTCTTTGCTTACCGGCTCACCCTGTCCATCAACACTCTCTCCAACTGTACGATTGGCAGTTGAGGATAAATCTCCTTTAACTTCATCAGTAATTTGTGCACGGCCTTATCCGGTCTTATTCGCAAATTTCTAGCACTTTTTCGGCACTTTGTCAAATTGAGGCATAAAGCTGCGCAAGTCGCTCAAGGCCACTCGTTTTCTTGGATCCGACTTGTACCACACTTTTATTGCACTTTTCGTACTTGGGATGGAGTGTCTCGATTGGAAAAAAAAAAGTAGAAAAAGTGACTCAAAGCGTACCATATCATCCATTGGAAAAATGGAATAGTAGATACAAATAGGGTAATTAAAGCATATCCTTACCGTTCAAACTTCGTCCCCCTATCTTCCCCTAGTCGGCGTCACGCCATTGTGTTGCGTCGCGTTGACGTCACATTGTCGTCATCGTCCCTGCTGTGATCGACCAGAAATCTAGTCACGGTCAGCATAGGAAGAGGAAAAGATGATCAGAAGAATCTCACTATTCTCTATAGACGCAATTCCGCTAAAGCAATTGTGCGACCCAAACGCAACCCGTCCCTTGTTAAGGACGTCGGAAGACATAATAAACGCACTTCGACCAATGGTAAAAGTCACGGAGGGAAAAGTAAAGCATGGGACTACAGGGAGTCAATCAAAAGTACCAAATTTGATGCAAACTCACAGGTGTAATAATTACCCCCGCGCTTGTATGGCCTACCCCTAGCCGCCTCGTGCACGGCCAAAACTCGCTCCCGATCACCAAAAATGAGGTTGGAACCAGTGTCGATGACGGCGGGTACATCTGTCAGAACTGTTATTCCGTTGACTTTGATGTTATCTATCTTCAGCGCCCAGAGACCCTGAAAGGGTAATCTAAGTATGCATCCATACCGCCTGGCGTTTGCGCTCACCAGGGCCGGATTTGTTACAGGGGTGAAGACGAGGGTGCTGTGAATATAAAGTGCCTCGTTCGTTCCACCGATGTACAACTGGCCTCCAGAAGAGGTGAGCAGGAGTGAAAACACTGGTTGAGACAGCTTTCCTTCATCGAACAGCGTGTAAAACAGAGGGCTCTGGCCATGAAATTTTGAGATAGACGGGAAAGCCAATCCCAATATACCATCTGGAGGAAACTCAGATGCTGCCATATTTGAAGAGTATGTTGTTGCGGCACCGATGGTCTGAATGTCTGCCTATTCATTGGTTGGAAGTGATGATGATCGCAAACAGTAAAAACATACGGTAAGACCACCAATGGTCACATTGTCCATGTATTGATTACCACGGGCGATCCTACCATCTGTAAATGCTATCGCAAAATCTATATTGAGGTCCACGTTGGTGATGTCGGGGGATGTGGGATTTAAATTGAGGGTCAAATTGGTGATGTGGGATGATGGGGGATCCCAGAGATCAGGGTGGCTTCTGCAGTTCTCGTCACCGGTTACGACTGGAACAAAGAGATCGCTGAGTCGAATAAGATGAGAGAGTGGATGGTACTGACGGAAAACACTTACCTAAAAGCGGTGTTTAACTGGACTGAGGTGGCGACTAGAGTGAGTGGGTGTCACGAATGTACGGAAAAAACTTACCAGTGAAGGATTTGGAAGGAGTGCCAATCGAAATAGCCCCATACCAAAGTATCCCCATGTATTCTGTCAAAGCAATGCCGGCTGCGTGGCCGTTCCGTTTCATAGCAGAAGGATGCGGCGCTCCCTCGTTCATATCGGAACCACCTATGCCACTTATCCCACGAATGATCTTGCTAAAAACATGTGAGCGAAAACGATGCATGAGGACATCACAGGTCGATTTACGCGTTATGTGATGTAGTTTGAAATTCGCGCGGGTCGGTATCAGAGCGTTTCGTGAGTGGTATGTCAATGGCTATACCATCACTGGCACTTCCTCCTCTAAGATTAGGTGTTTGGGCGGCCAGAATGAAAACAGCCACTGTGACGGCAACGGTTGTGATCAGCTTGCAGAACATTGGGTAACAAATGTGGAGGAGCACGAATACCATCAAGTATGTGTGCCTGACTTAAATAATAGTCGGGATGGCATCACATCTAGGAACTAACCGGACAAAAATCAAACTGATGAAGTACATTCGGATCATCGATTAGCGAAAGAGTCTGGACTCACAAGACGGATTCAACCGAGAGCACTGTAACTCGAGTCTCTTGGTGGTGCATGTCACCAAGTTTGCCTCCAGTGCAAGGCGGTGAGTTCTAGTAGGGCTCGGTGAAAAACTGCCGCAGTGTTTTTAACACACCCTTTTTGAGATGTCAAAAACTAGTTTTGAACATGTACATCGAGCAGGATCTGGAATATCTTGGATGTTCTAGTGACTCGCTTTGTGCTCAGAAAGAAGCAAATCTCAGTATTGCAAGGTTATTGGACCTCTTGTCCGACAACTTGCCTCTCGAGCCTCCGTCGGGCATTGCCGAAACTGTCGAGTCTTCCCGCAGTCGCGCGTTGGCCACTGGCGCTGCAGGACAATCTGTTGACTGGACCTTAAATTACATTTACATAGGGTATTTTGTAGCTACTAGAATGCACAAACACTTGGCAGTGCGGCAAGGCCTTCGGACAAGCGACACAAGCGAGAGGCACCGCTTCCGCGCTTCCTCTTTGTCTCCACCGCGGCGCTCATCCGCCTTGCAGCGCTCGTCCGAGCCCGTTTCAGCACATCCACCCACCACACCCTGCCTCCATTTCCCATTCCGGCTCCTCGCAGCTCACCCCGCTGGGGTCCGGAGCGCGCGATCCCGACTTTTGGGTACACACACCTGAGCTCACCATACCCGGCAACTCGGGCTCCCGTCCCGGGCCGGAGAGAGCTTTGCGCAGCGGGCCACTCTCAGCCTCGGCCTACCACCACTCTCCTCGTAGCACACGGAGCGACGTCCAAACAGTGTAGTTTCGAGGTCTTTCACAACGACATGCACTTGGGGTCACACATTTGTGACCCCTCTTGGGAAGGTGGTGGCAGGTCGTACTAATCTATAATCAGAACTCTCGTACCAAAACTACTAGTATGTAGTATCCAGCATTATAAATTTATCGGGGTATAAAGCTGTGCGAATCCAATCCGTGGTGACTCGCTGTTAAAATCAAACACGGTATAGAACTGCTGGAGGAAGATGGTCCCGATCGACCATAAATCTAGTCAGGTTCGCCGGTCAGCATGGGAAGAGGAAATGATGATCAGAAGAATCTCACTACTATTCCCGGGCCGCACAGACGAAAATCCGCTAAAGCAATTTTTTGCCCCATACCCAATCCGTCCCTTGTTAAGGACCTTGGCAGGCATGAAAAAGTCCCTTCCACCAATGGTAAAAGTCATTGAGGGAAAATCCTTGCATGGGACTACAGGGAGTCAATCAAAAGTACAAAAATCGATCGAAACTCACAGGTGTAATAACCACCCCTGCCCGGGAATGGCTTACCGCGAGCCGCCCGGTGCATGGCCAAAAGTCGCTTCCGATCACCAAGAATGAGGTTGGAACCAGTGTCGATGACGGCGAGTACATCTGTCAAAACTATTATTCCGTTGACTTTGATGTTATCTATATTCAGCGCCCAGAGACCCTGACAGGGTAATCTAAGTATCATGATGCATCCATACCGCCTGGCGTTTGTGCTCACCAGGGCCAGATTTATCACAGGGGTGAAGACGAGGGTGCTATGAATGTAAAGTGCCTCGTTTGTTCCACCGACGTACAGCTCGCCTCCAGAAGAGGTGAGCTTGAGTGAAAACATTGGTTGAGACAGCTTTCCTTCATTGAAGAGCGTGTGAAACAGAGGGCTACGGCCATGAAATTCTGACAAAGACGGGAAAGCCAATCCCAATACACCATCTGGAGGAAACACAGATGCTTCCATATTTAATGAGTATGTTGTTGCAGAACCGATGGTCTGGATGTCTGCCTATTCATCGGTCGGAAGTGATGACGTTCGCAAAGAGTAAACACATACGGTAAATCCAGCAATGGTTACATTGTCCGTGTATTGTTTACCACTGGCAATCCGACGATCTGCGAATTGTGCTGTAAAATCCATATTGAGGTCCACGTTGGTGATGTATGGTGGTGTGGGTTCTATATTGAGGGTCAAGTCGGTGATGTGGGACGATGGGGGATCCCAGAGATCAGAGTGGCTTCTGCAGTTCTCATCACCGGTTACGGCTGGAACAAAGAGATCGCTGGGTCGAATAAGATGAGAGAGTGGATGGTACTGACGGAAAATATTTACCTGGAACCGGTGTTTAACTGGACTTGAGTGGCGACCAAAGTGAGTGCCACTGAGTGGATGTCACGAATGCATGGAAAAACATACCAGTGAAAGATTTGGGAGGAGTGCCGATCGAAATGGTCGCATACCATATTCTATCCTTGTATGGTGTCAAATCAACGCCGGCTCCGTCCCCGACCCGTTTCACAGCGGAAGGATGCGGTGTTACCTCGTTCCTATCGGAACCATCTACACCACTGGCACTTGGCCCACTAATGATCTTGCTGAAAACGTGTGAGCGAAAACGATGCCTGAGGACATCACAGGCCGATTTACGCGTTATGTAATGCAGCATGAAATTCGCGCGCGTCGGTTTCAGAGCGTCGCGTGAGTGGCATGGCAATACCATCACCTTTCCTGCTAGGATTAGGTGTTTGGGTGGCCAGAACGAATATAGCCACTGCGATGGCAACGATTGTGATCACCTTGAAGAACATTGGGTAGCAAATGTGGAGGAGCACAAATACCATCAAGTACATGCGCCTGACTCTTAAATAATCGTCGGGATGTCATCGTGTCTAGGAACTAACCGGATAAATATAAAACTGATGAAGTACATTCGGATCATCGAAACAGGTATGAGTGAGGAGTTTAGCGAAAGAGTCTGTACCCACAAGACGGATTCAACCGAGAGCACTGTAACTCTAGTCTCTTGGGGGTGCATGTCACTAAGTTTTCCGCCAGCGCAAGGCGGTGCCGAGTTCGAGAGCGGCGACGACGGGACATGACAGCTGGATGCGTCATGTTGCGGTTCAAACTCAATTCTACCCGTATGCGTGAGCTAGGAGGCGATGGCAGAAGGGCGGTGAGTCGGTGGTGCCATCTACATTTTTCTTTCGATCAGCGAATTTTTTTGGATATGTTAGCGTTTCGCTGCAGAAGCAAGTTAGTTCATTTCCACGTCAGCGAGAACAGGTGGGTGTAGCACTCGACCACTGTAGGACCTCGCTACCTTCCAAGGCTCTTTCTCAGCTCAGCCAGAGATCGATTTTTTGGGACGCAGCGACAGAAGACAAGTCTCGGGCGTGCTTTGTGACTGCCTGTACGAACTTGATCCAGGGTCAACATATCCGTGGAACGTGTTGAGGAAGGATTACGGTTGAATAGGTGATGTGTGCGAGATGTTTGGTCTTCAACCCATCACTTGGGCCTGCACGTGGAGGTCAATAATGATCAACAAGGAGTGGAAAGAGGCAGAATTCGTTCGACGACCGCTAGATGATGGGAACTTCTTTTCGTCATAGGTATACACCTGGGCGACGTGAGCGTGGCAAGCCGAGTGGGACGACGACTAGTACATACTCATCTTGCTGTTGGCACCCCCCCTTGCTAGCGCCGCAGGCACTGACGAACGCGTCGAACCAGCGCTTTACTCCGCAACTAACGGGGGCATGGAGATGCTCTTGCTGTGACGTGCTCCCTGTCGGCCGTTGAGACATGTCACATGTTGTTGAAGACTCGATGTGAAATGTGGGGAATGAGATACCAACCTAACTTCGCGCCACTCACTTCCGAGCTCCACATAATCAACCTCTTCGACGACGAGGACACCCCATATAAGAGTACATTCACCCCGCGAGGGACGCACTGGACGACAAAGACGATGTGAAAGAAGGGAGCTTTCGAGTGGCCGTGACTCATCAGTGACTGCGACAGGGGCAGGACAGATGCATGCCAGTGGCTATTGGGAACTGAAGCTTGAAGACGAGGACAGTGATGGTAAGCACAACGATGTTGTCGAGTCGAGTCATCCCGCTGGGGCGAGAGGCCGGCGGGAGAACGGAGATGGGGAGTTGGAGATGAGGATGCGCAGACACGGTTGATGCACATGAGGCAACCCCTTGGTCGTGCCGGGGAAAGAGGTGGGTGGGTGCGACGACGAACGGAACGGAGGCGAGTCTCATGATCATATTCAACCGTCAAAGCGTCTGTATCAGGGACAGGCGCCACTGTTCGAACGTACTTAATGCAGCGACTTAGGGCCGTTGCGCATACCTACTAATAGTTCAAGTTCCCAGCCCTGACTTGGCAGTGAGCTCTGCAAGTTAGTACTGAAATCCACGTCGCCACGTCCTGACATTCACTACTACTAGGAATTACAGGTCTGCAACTCGCAAGGCGCCAGCCAATACGCTTGGTGGTCTGACAGAGCAAGGACACTGATAATTTGGAGCGTGCGGCGTTAAGCACCTTCAGGCGATTTTTGATCGAGCGCGTACACCCACCGTTACACGACGTGATGCCACTACGCTTCATTCGTTCCAAGGTTTCCGCCATCGATCCCCTTCAAGTCGCCATCTCTACGACGGCCTTGACCAGGGATATTCTCTCTTCGCTTCAGTTCCCACCTGCTATCGCGGCTGTTACAGTTGTGCTTCTGATTTTGGAAACCGTCCAGGTTAGTGTGATGTTGAGGTAACACGAACTTATTCATCCATGTTACAGAGCATTCAGACTAATAAAGCCGGTTGTATTTCCCTGGCCCGGCGAGCGGCACAGATATTGGTCGATATAGATCATCAGATGCACGGAAGATGGGACTCTGCGCCTGAACGCTTGGTGCAGAATCTGCAGAAATTCGAAGCGTAAGTCATGACTTTCTCCCTTCGATGCCCGTTTCCCCGATGACACGATAGGTATTAGAATTTTGAATTCCATCCATCAATTCATGAAGAGGCTTGCTGACTGGAAATGGAGCGACCGGTTTCTGCGAAAGAGTTCCATCGAGGATGCGCTTGCCGAGTATACTAGGTTGATGGACGAAGCTACGCAGTCCTTTCAGGTCTGTATAGTCTTGATATTATTTTCTTCTCTCAACTGTTGCAATGTAGCTTGCTACACTCATCGACTTGCATCACACTGTTGGCACGCTCTCCCGAATGAACACCGAGAATACCGGAATAAAAGCAGCGCGGATTGACGCTCCTCCACCCTACGAGAAGAATGGCGCACAAGATCCAGACGTACGAGGACCTATCGAAGCAGAGTTGGGTGCAATATCTAGCGCAGCTACCACCGTCCACGTACCCCAGTTCACGGGTTCGCCGACAGAGCTATCCTTTTCTTCGCAATTCGAGGATACAATCACTGAGATTGCAACCGATGGTGTCCGAGATTCTTTAAACGACCATTTTCTATCTGAAGAGTTATCATCATTGACATTGGATAGCAATCATGGGGTATGTATCAGTGTTCCTCATGCGCTATAACGTCTTACAAAGAACCAGTTCCGGCGATACCATCAATCCGAGGTTATGCTACGGGGTCGATCCTGCCTTAAGGAAGGTTGGTGGGCGGGAGCAATGGATGTGCAAGTACAAGGTCAACCTGCCCTCATCAAGAAGTACGATGGTCCAAGGGAAAGAATGTTGAAGGTGAGCCACTGTTGACTGCTTTCACCTAACGTTGGGTAACATGCATCATAGCAATGGTTGAAAGATGTCAAGATGCTTCAAAGTTTGTAGTAAGTTCGCGGGATCACTAGTGTTCTGTGGATATACTAACAATATGTAGCCACCCAAATTTACCCCAGATGCTAGGGTTTTCGGACGATGAAACTCGGACTCCGTTCATACTGTTGTCGAACGGTGAGCACGTTCCATGATTCGGGATACTCTGTAGAGCGCTAAGTTGAACTCAGTGAAGACACAGACCCCCGAGGTAGTTGTACGAGAGATGCTTCGAACTTCAAGTGTCGCAACCTGCATGGCGCTTATGCTCCGGTTTGTATGCGCGATTTTCCATCTTGTGAACACCTATCACTCACATTCAGTTTAAGTATCGTGATCTTTCAGTCAGGCTTATTACGTCGACCCTCTGACATCATTTACTGAGGAGCATTGTTAGGACACGGCGTTATACGTCCAAAGACAACTGGACCTTACGGATAACCAAGTGCAAGACTTTTTCGAGGTAGCTTGATACAACCCCCAGTCTGTGTGATACTGACGTTCTTCAGGCTGCGAGGTTCCGTGTAGATTCTCAGAAGGCTCTTGTCGTAGGATTGCCTCCACCCAGAGAAGGGAAGTGGTGTACGGGACGAAACTATGGCTTGGCGCACACCCTATTTGATGCGTGTCTCCAGGTGAGCTGTCACGTTACATTCTTTGTTGATGATGGTGAATCATCCCGCTTCAGATGTTACCGAACCGAGGTCGGATCACCTATTCGTACGATAAATGCGATGAAGAGGGTTAGTTGCTAAATTTGACCATTTCGTCCATTACGAAGTAACACGAAATAGTGACAGAGGATATACAAAAGAAGATCAACCATCTTGTGACTCTTGCACAATCGTTGCTGCCCCGTGGTAGCGAAAGACCCGAACTGTCATTAAAACTTCAAGAGCTTGTCGAGGATAGTGATGGCGACACGCCTTGCTTGACGCTGCGCCAAGTTCGCGAATTGACGTTCCACGCTGGTGCTCATGACCATTCTTGGTATGAGCGCAACGTGCCAGCTTGCAAGTTCTCTGTGGGTGACTTGGGGTACGTTCCTCGGGGAAAAGACTGGGATTCGTATGTTCGACTGGGGAACGTCGTCGTAGACGACGATGGATCGCTGAAGTTGTCCTACAAGGCCAACGGTGAACATTGGTGCTGGGACCACGTGCCAATTCGTCGGCAGCCACTGCAAGATTTTGAACTACCGATGAATGTATCTGGGTTTGTCTTTCACTCCAAGTATCTCAATATGCGCTTGACATTTGATATAGGTGGCCGGTCGCCGTGCCCTCACACAAGCAAATTGACGTTGTTGTAGTTCATGAGGCATTCACTACGTGTGTCAAAGATGCCTGGCAATACCTGCTACGCAATGGGAAAAGCATTGCCCATGACGCAGGAATCAGACCTGAAGATGTTGTTCTTGGTGGGACCTCGTTGCACCGTTCTGTTCGTCAGGTTTCACTTACTCTTTGCAGTAACGCACTCTGGAACACACCAACACTTTTACATCAAAGACTTTCGACCTCAACCATTTGGGATGAACCAACATCAGATCGCAGCAAACCCGCAACAAACGCATGGATTCCACCAGCCTCCGAGATTTGGTCAACCCAGTCACCCTGCTGGTTTCAGTCGACCCTTGTTGCCGTCGATCGTGTATCTTTTCACATCACACGAACCATCACACGAACCACATTGGTCATCCTCTCCGATGAGCGCCATGCCTGGGAGAGAGCGCCCTCCGCTCGAGCGGCACTTCACGTATATGATCGGACAGTAAGTGGCATGTTTGAAGATCCTTTGGGTATTCTGACTTGGATTATCCTACGCGTCACAAGGAAATCGGGGTTCTTACGCTATGTGCAGTTACACGCTGAAGACTTTGAGAGTGAATAATGTATGTATGTGCACATGTAGATCATACCCTCTGCTATGGTAAAAGAGTGCATGTCGTGGCGCGCGGAACGCATATGTCAGTGAAAAAGAGGTTGCTTTAAAGCGTTCAACAGTACGATGACCTGCAAAAAGAAATCCCACGGTGCGAACTGTGCGATTCGATGGATGGTCGCTGGTCGGACGAGGTGGGTTGAATATACGCATGGGCGGTGCAGAGAAGAGTCGAGCTCGATTGGCGAGAGAGACGTCCTCATTCGTATGCGCAAATAGACTTCAGCGTTGTTCACCCACCATTATGGGGAAGTGGCAATTGACCCCTTGCAGTATGTATAAACGACATGAACACGGGGAAAGGTGCTCAATGGTGGATGCCCTCTCGACATTACCGGTAATTTCGTGAAGACGGAGAAAAATACCCTCTTTGTCAATGGCGCTGAAATTTTCAAGAAGTTGTTTGTTCGGAGGAAAGCGACTCATCTGAGAGACACAATCGGTTGCCAGTGGGACGCGCATCTTCACTGCTTCGTTTCCACGTTGTGGCGGCCAGACCAAATCATCGTTCTCTTGTTGCTTGAGTCAGTTGTCGTAATTGACTTTTCCATTCGACACCATACGATTCGGAGCTTGAGAAAAACTGCGATAGTAGTCGGTAGGGACATCGGCGGGACCAATACAACTTGGGACTCAGCAGTCGAAAGGAGATGCGCATTTTGCGCCAGGGTCCCCGTAACTTGCATCAAATATTCTCGTCCCCCGCCGCCGGCATCTGCTGGGCTCTCTTCAGAATATGACGGCCTCGTTGGCAGGTTCTAGTAATCACTGCACCCTGGTTTTTCATGCGCGTGAAAAAAAAAAAAGAAAGAAAGAAAAAAGAGGGTCTCCCGGCTCCGCCGAACTTGTTTTCAGCAACTCAGCTCTAGGTTCTGGAAGCATCGTGGCCCCAGGCTGCGGTGCCGAGCAGACGGAGATGATAGGACGGAGGTAGTCAAGCTCAAAAAGAAACGGGAGTCGGATTTGATTTCCGATTCGACACAACCGAGAATCGAAGGGGGAGAGAGAGCTGGCGACCGGTGATCCGCCAGAAGGCAGTCGAGTCAGTCTCGAGTCTAGATCCGGCGCGGGTTTCATAGGAACCCACGCGCACGGCATTCGACAAGGTCACGACCGGTCATCTCCGCGACGGCGACTTGAGCACCTCTTTTTTTTTCTTTTTTCTTCTTCTGTCCCAGCCCTATTCGAAGCATCGTTGCAAACGCGCCAATCGCAGGAGAAATGTGACTTCGATTGGAAGATCGGCAAGGAAAGTCGCTGATCTACTGCTCTTTAAGGTCTCCCTTGTCAACCAGTGTTTCGATAGGAAAGCTGTCCCCGCCGACTGGGCCCAGACCTGTGTCGTCAGCTAGACTAAGCTTCTCTACAAACGTTTTCCGCGCAGGGAATAAAACGGAGGTGACATAGTAAGTCACAGACGCGACGATAAACTTGATTGAGATTGGAAACTGAGCATGACGATGCCATTGTGAGTATCAAGAACTTACCCCATAGATCCAGGCTATATCGAAGAGACGGGTCGCGTAGCCCACGCTGGAAGATGGGTTGATCGAATTGATCAGACCGGGAAAGGTAGGTCCCACAGTCACTAGCATTGCCAACACAGCTCGCCAATTCTTTGAGATGTTAGTTATTGCGTGATCAGAGAAAGAAAATCCGGCGACTCACGAATCCTCCGATGTAGCGGTATCTACCATTTGGATCGTACATGGCAGGAACATCGACCTTTCCCTTATGGACTAGCCAGAACTATAAAGGGAACGATCAGGCGATGAAGCTTGAAGATCGAACCCGGATACAAGCGCACATCTGTGACCATGATACCTGCGAATGGTCCCAAGAAAACGGTATACCCATTTATGAAATTCAAGAAGCCTTGAGCACTAGCCACGATGTGGTGGGGGCACGTCAGAATGTACTTGAACGTGAAGCATGATGAACATACTGAGCTAATATTTCCCAAGGAACAAAGGCCCAACCACCGACGACAGCGCATATGATTTGACCACGTCTGATATTGATGTACTGTTCATCCTTTCAGCGTCCATGAAACAGACTATCGAGAAGAAATGACCTTTGGAAGTAAGGCGGCCATGTCATTCCCCGCGCTGAACGTATTGGCACTAATATTTGTTCCGATCATTGCAAGGCAGAAGGAAGAGGAAGCAAAGAAAGCAGCAGCGCGATTTTGCCATTTATCAATGAGAAGCATGGGATCCCATAGTACTTCTCCGTAGAGCTTTATTCCAGCACTTGTAACCGTGATCCCAGCGAAACTACATAGCGTGAATGCTATGGGTATAATCAATGGTTGCACAAATTGACTAAAAATAGCTCGTAAGAGGGGCATGATCTCGCGCATTTGGGAGGCTACTTACGCTTTCTCGTTTTTTGCAAAACGCTAAAATATCCATGAGGTACATACGACACAAGAGGAATAGAACCTCACAGTAAAATCGGGGATGTTGACAGACACCGTTGCGTATGTGCCCAATACACTATTCAGTGCGCTGAGCCAAGTCCAGGCCAACTGCGTCCCAGTAATAGTTGCCTTCTGAGCGAATAGACCATCGGATGGTGGTACACGAATGAATGCCCAGATGACGATGGCCACCCATGTTATGGGAACTATCACACTTTTGGCAAAGAATAGCCATCTTAGTTTCTGTGGTGAAAGCAGAATGCATGGAAATTGGATAAGCCAATAGATGAAGTAGCACATGAGCCCTGAGCTCGTGATGCTCGCGCGAGGAGGGAGATGGTTTGGCATCGTCGCGATTGAAGGCCATATCGCCTTGATCATCTTGATTCTACCTCAGTTGACAAGTCGAGAAACCGACGGTCCAAGATCTTACCTGATAAACACATTGCGACCCAATGTAGGACTAATGCAATGGTTGATTGCTGGTATAGGTGATGTAATGAATGGCTCACCACGATACCAAACCAAAAAAGGGCCAGGATTACACGGCTACAAACAGTGAAGTAGCTGAACCAGAAGCCAAATGAAGACCTATTCAAAATGGGAAATGCGACATGGAGACGAGCACCGATGGTTCCGTTAAGAACCATAACAATGGATATAATAGAGTAGCCAACAGCGATGCATGGGAGGGCTTGTTTCCTTTCTTGATTTCAACAATTGCACTACAAGGGTCAAAAGCGGCGACGGACCAAGACAAGCCGACTACCAGCATTGAGCTAGCGCACTCCCATATTGGGATTGCAGCGGCATCGGATAGCCAGTAAGTGATCTGGGAAGAGCGATGGATACGGTCAGGAATCATTGGCTGGGATGCCACGCACATAGTTCCAAGTGCTATCCTCCAGGATTAATAGGTGGTAGAGCGTCGGAGAGGATGTTAGTACTCACGTCCAAGTTCTCAGGTGAGGAGGAACAGGATCGAGATCCTTGTTGGTGAAGCCATTCGCTGACGTGTCTAGGTCGAGGCGGAAATGAGAAAACATGAAAAACATGTCGGCATTGTGAGGACAGTTTATAAATACCCAGTCCAGCAGTCGATTAGATTAGATGTGGTTAAAATGGAGTCATCACGTGCTATCTTGACTGAGCCGAGTGGATCAAGGCTCTTCGGTTGAGATGGGCCACGTACATAGTTCCGAGTGCTATCCTCAGGTGAATAGGGTAGCCTAGAGGGTCGAGGAGATGCTTAGTAGTACTCACGACCAAGTTCTCAGGCGAGGAGCCTGAGGAACACGAGGTGATACTACCTGTTGGTGAAGTCACCCGTAAGCGAGACAAAAACATGTCGGCATTGTGGTGCTGGCAGTCTCAGGCTACTATACTAAGCGGCGTCGATCAGATTGATGATCACGTGGTATCTTGACTGAGCCGGACCAAGTTGAGATGCCTTGCCAAGTCTGACTCGCCCAGTCATCTACCACACCGTCGTTTTAGCTAAATGGCAGATGCATTCGATGTCATTCCATTCGAGGTATGTCGAATCACAACATTTCTCACCGCTGAGTATCACGCCCTCCGACCAGGACATCAGGGGGGAGTGGAAGAAGCTGGGATCCGGTTCCTTTGGTAACGTGTATAAGGGTCCGTTTGTTTCCCGCATTCTCTCCTCCACGCTCACAGACGCTTCAGGCTCTTACTTGGGGATCGACGTGGCCATCAAGGAAGTACTTCCTTCCACCAGCTATGATGTCGCCAAGTATTTCGAGCGCGAGTGGCGGCTCATGAAGTAGTCTCCTTCCTCGCTGTCACTGCTCCCCGCTCATCTCTTTTACAGAGAAGCCCGTCATCCAAACGTCGTGTTATACCTTGGGCTTTCTCGAGCACCATCCCCCGATGGTCGCATCTTTATTATTTCCGAGTATATTGAAAACGGTCAATGCATCAAGTCCTATGAAAGCATATCCTGACCTTGACCCAGGAAACCTTCGGCAATACATCTTCGACAAGAACAAGCCTTTTCCTTGGCGTCTTCGCATGTCCTTTGCAACCGACATCGCCCGCGCCTTGGCCTATCTCCATGCCCGCAAATGCATACATCGTGATTTGAAAGGAGAAAATTTGCTCGTCACCGCCAACGGTCGCCTTAAGATCACAGACTTTGGTTTCGCCCGTATCGCAGCACGAAATGAAGAAGAGAGCAAGAGACTCACCTTCTGCGGCACCGACTCGTACATGTCTCCTGAGATTTTGCTCGGCCATGAATTTGATCTCCAAACGGATATCTTCTCTCTTGGAATAATTTTCTGTGAAATTATATCCAGGCGACTCGCTGATGACCGTTATTTCAAACGCACTGGTCCCAAATTTGGTATCGATGTTCAAGAGGTGCATAAACTGGCGAACCCGGGATGCCCACCTGCTTTCCTATCTCTCTGCCTCGTCTGCCTGGCCGAGGATCCGGCTGCACGCCCTTCCACCCGCCATATCCTTGACCGTTTGCAGGATATTGAGGCAGAGGTCCTAGCTCGGCCAGAGACGGAGGATCTCCACCTGGGCAGCGTCAAGTTCATGACAGGTGGGAAGCGGCCCATGGCCCCTCGTATCCCCAGTTTTGGCGTTGGGATCGGGAAGGACATCAGACATTCTACACCAACGGTGGCAGAAGATATCATGGCGACTCTGTCCAGCGGTGAAGAAGACAGTGATGAGGAGCTTACTCGGAATGCCGTGGAAGGCGTTAATATTAGTATGCACCTCAATAGCGATTGGAGCAATGCCAGGGCCACCGACGGTAGGCAATTTAGCCCATATTGTGAATGTGTACCTTGATGCATTCCTCGCAGGAAACAGCCAGAACAGCACTTCTCCCCTTCTCAATACAACCTCGAGCACGTACTCGGACTATAGCACAGCCGTTGTTCGCGGACACGGGGGCAACGCCACTGAAAGCATTCCAACATCTTTATCTTCAATTCTCACGATCCGACCTTATCCAGATCCAAATGCTACGTCGGATCCTATCACTCCGGGGGCGACATCATCCACAGACGACAGCATAACGCCTACCAGCTCGGACTCCATACTTTCGGTGCAAACGTACCGCACCGCTCAATCCTCCGTTCAATCAACCACCGGAGCAACAAAGGGACATTCTTCTATTGGGTCTGCCCCTATGTTGCACAGATTTACATTAATCAGACCAGGGGCAAAACGTTCTATATCCACATCGCCTGCCAAACACCTCGATGGAGGGTGGAATCCCCTCGAGTTGTTCTTCTCGAGTGGCCTTCTGGTGCAGAAGTGCGATATTTGTGCAAAGAGGATTGGGTGGAAGCCTGTCCTCGAGTGTGACGACTGCGGACTTCGGTGGGTGGATTCGATGCGCTCGCAAGAAGTACCATCACTGATATGATGCGGGTGGTGCATTCACCGTTGAATCTTCCTTCCACAGAGCACACGTCAAGTGTGGAGAAGTAGCTCCTCGGGATTGCGGTGTCCGTCCTATTCGACCTACACAGCATGGCGTTACCCACCCGCCGTCGCCGCTGTCGAAAGGACGACAGATCCATAATCCAAAGCGACACTCCATCGTTGCGACTGTGGCACGATGAACGCCGCCGCAGACAGCGACAAGCACGCAAGCTGGTACCTGGTACCTCCTTTGTCCACTCTTTATTTTTTTCTGCATCGGAACTTAGTTTTCTCACTTCCGGGACAATTCACGTTTCTTGAATCCACCTTCCAGCCCTCGTGCAATGGACCCCAATGATGATCACTATGATACCAACTCCTTGTGCGCCTCACTTGACCTATTCCTCGACGTTGTAATGTCCAAGTTCAATTCTATATACTTTTTTTACAGTTCCGTAAAGATGGAAACCTGGATGCTTGTTTCAGAAGCGGCACCAGATCTAGAAAGGTACCAAGGTAATCGAAGAATGGAAAGCAATTGGTAATCCTGAAAAACCCCGAACTTAGACCTGAAGAGACACCGCGGCGAAGGGTCCCCTGGAAATTTTCCAACGGCCAACCTATTTGCCTCATGTACCGCGAAGTCGGTACACGATCATCGTAGCCTGCGAGGTTATCACTTACGTGGTGCGTCTCATGACTTCTGACGAATCTGAACGCGTAATTTTTTTCCGCGTGGCATAACGTTGCACGACCGAGTTTTCCATTAGTTCGGAACTAGAACAGGGGTTGTTGTCTAGTATGAGGCCGTTTCTCCGACCGCACTGGACTCGGTCCTGGGTATAAATGGAGGCAGCCATGGTCGAAGATGAGCCCAACGAAAATGTGTGCTCCCTCACTTGATATTTTCCTCCTCACTTTCATCGTCCTGGGCTGCGTGAGTTGCTACCGTCGCACCTCACGACCGAGACGCCGGCTTCCATTGCCTCCGGGCCCAGAGCCCCTCCCAATCATTGGCAACGTTCTGGAGATCGATTCCGACCAACCATGGCTCACCTATAGTCTGTGGCGAAAGAAGTATGGTGAGCGAGGTTCAACACGATCGTTTTGATTGACTGGGCGCTCAACGTTCAACTCTCTGTCCGGTGGGCCAGGTCCAATCGTATATTGCCGGCTACTTGGTCAGGACGTCGTCGTCATCAATTCGGCTCGAGTCGCGAAGGAACTGCTCAACCAACGGTCGTCTACGTATTCCGGGCGCCCATCTACGCGCATTAGCAAGCTGTACGTATGTGCAGTGCGCGCTAGGCTTTTTTTTTTCTCGGTGCCAATCAGCTGACGTGGGATCCCGGCGCCGCTGCTTCCGCGCCGACAGGTTCGGTATTGACTTTGCCACGGGGTTTCTCCCCTATGGTCCAGAATGGCGTGCACACCGGAGGATATTTCACCAAGCGATGAAGTTGGAGAGCGTCGAGTCGTACCAGAACCTCTTTCGATCCAAGGCGATGAAGCTCATCCAGAGCCTCCTCGATACACCTGACGGCTTTGAGAACCATATACAATTGTGAGTAGAACTCCTACTGTCTGGTGGTCGGGAGTGCTAACGACCCGATCTAGATACATTATATCTATCACCATGGCGTTCACATATGGATACGAGACGGATTCTTTAGATGCGCCCCTGGTGAAATCCCTTGCAGAGTTCGTCCAGTTGCTCAATGACGGGCTGCCTCCTGAGCGGAATGCGATGCTGAGTGCTTTTCCTTTTCGTACGTATTTCTGTGATCTCGTGGAGGTGTGTGGTGGGCTGAATCGACCATGGTACAGTGGCGAATATCCCGGCTTGGTTTCCTGGTGCAGCGTTCAAGAGGGATGCATTACGGTCTCAGGAGCTATCGCTGAGATCTTTGGACGACCCCTTTGAATACGTGAGGAAGAGTATGGTGCGGTCGATATATTTCCATCTTTACAACGTTGCCGAGTGACGTCTTGACCTGGCAGAAATCCGGCTCGTTTTCAAAGTCTATGGTTTCGGATTTGTTGGACAAGGTGAATGGAGCGGAAGAACCTGCATTCCAAGAAAAGACGATCAAGGAATGTGCTGCGACTGTGTACATTGGTGCGTCAATTTTTCATATCTCAAGACCTGATCTTGACTTGGTCCCAGCGGGGTATGATTCGGCAAGTCGTGCATCGCAATGGTCCTTTTAATATAGCAACTAACTTTGGGGACAGAGTGCGGCAACGTTGTTGACATTTCTGATGGCGATGATGCTCCACCCAGAAGCACAACGTCGGGCACACGCTGAGATCGATGGGGCACTGGCTGAAAATGTTTTCCCGGACCTAAGTCATCGGAAATCGTTGCCTTACGTCGAGGCCATTCTACGAGAGACGATGAGGTGGCACAGTGTTGCGCCGTTAGGTTCGTCGTTGATCACAGGCGACTTTGGGAGTGCTGACATTGTATGTAATCCAGCGTTGCCTCACATGACTTCTTGTGATGACATCTTCGAGGGTTATTTCATTCCTAAGGGTGCGCTGTTCGAATTGAAAGAGATGATGTCGAGCTGACGCGCCTTAGGTACGATGATCTTGCCAAATATCTGGTTAGTGACGCGAACGAACTCGGCGGAAAGGTTTTGACGAAGCTGATTCTCTATAGGGAGATGCACCACGAAGACAGCGAGTATCCTGAGCCCCATGTCTTCAACCCGGAGCGACACCTCAACGAGGACGGGACTGTGAAAGATGGCGATCCACTCACGTCGCGTGTTGCCTTTGGCTTCGGACGAAGACACTGCCCGGGTAAATGGGTTGCGGATTCTGTACTGTGGATGGGTATTGTGAGTATTTTGGCAGTATTCCATATCGAGAAGGGAAAGGACGGGGCTGGGAATGCGATCGATGTCGAGCCCAAGTTCACGGCAGGGGTGGTTCGGTGGGTTTGCTTCTCACTTGGTGGCCGTGATGAAATTGACGTTATGCGCCCCTCGTCTTCGCAGCCGTCCACTTCCGTATTCATGTTCGATCATCTGCAGATCCGCATCGAGGGAAGCCATCGTTCGTGAGGGCTGACTCGGTACTAGATGAACTAGTTACTATGCGGTGACTGGGGTCCTTGTGGAGAAGATAAATTAGCAACGTAAATTTAGACTTTGTAGTGCCGCTCGTCCTCGAGCTTGCAACTCAGACACGACCTCTTTGACGTTTCCCTCATCCGCGACGTTCTGAACGTCGCAGCGGTGAGTTCATTGACGCTTACAATCCATCCAGAACTCAACGCCTCGGTCGCCACTGCACCCTCACAGTTACATGGCCAGAACACAGGTAGACGCAGATGCTGGCCCAAAGTACAGACAGAGATCAAACACCACCACCTTTTCTTCCTTCACCGCTGGGTGGCGCAGACCCAGACTAGATACAGTATCAAACCCTGCACCCCAACCACAGCAACCAGCACTGCCTTTCGATGCCCTCGTCGATGCCCTATCTCCACCTGCCGTCCCGAGCCTCTCGCACGCTCGTACCTTGGCGTCTGTCATCGCTGCCCAGTCCCCTCTTCCCAAAGCTGCGGTGCTGAACCCTCTCCTGGGTTCCCTTTGCGCCGTCGATTCGCCTCCACAATTACAATGTGCTGGCTACGAGATCATGGCCATGTATTGGGAGAGATACGAGGGCAAGGTTGTCACTTCAGATCGTCTCGCCCACTGCTCTCTCCTTTTGCACACCTCCTGGACCCCAGAGGTCGGCGACTCTCGCCTCCGTGCCCTCCGTTCTCTCACCAAGGGAGGCAGCGAAGCGAGTGGCATCGAGATACCGTTGCTTAATCTCCTCAAAAGCTGGATAGAAGGCGCGTTCGACGCGTACCTCTCGTGCGATTTCTCCGAGCGTGCGGATCGCGAGCGCAGCGTCGAGTCCCTCGCAGCGTTTGTGTCCACGATTCTCGAACACCCTGAAACCGTCGCACGCATCTCCGAGGGAGACCTTGCCACCATTCTCCAGTTTTATGCATCCTTGGTCTCGAGAACGCTCGATATCCCG
Source organism: Leccinum subgranulosum (assembly GCA_038091575.1). NCBI lineage: Eukaryota > Fungi > Basidiomycota > Agaricomycetes > Boletales > Boletaceae > Leccinum > Leccinum subgranulosum. The sequence continues at coordinate 20,492 of JBBPOS010000089.1, forward strand.
CTCGGTTTCTCCATTTCAGACACTACTTCGATCGCTTCCCTGAGTGGGTTGAGTGAGCAGGCTGCAGCTGCTGTCAAGGCAGCGTCCAACGGGCACAAGAGGCACTCCTCCTCTGTATCTATTCGTTCCCTCCCTACCTCTGCTATTCACCCTTCTCGTCACCCCGCAGAACTGATGACCACCATTTATCTTGATCATCTGCATTCTCAACTAAAGTTCCTAGCTCCCAAGATACTCACCCTCATCCTCCCTCTACTATTCCGGGCTCAAGCATTCTTTTCTTCTCCATTGCCTCGGCTATCCGTCATGAACAGCCGTCCTCGTGGACCTGTCGGTCTCGAAGAACGGATACAAAAGATGCTGCATTCCCTTTTTTCAGGACCTTATGGCGCATCATGCATGATGACACTCAAGCGTCACTTATCTCCGTGTGATCAAATGATGGATTCTCACAGTCTGTTGACATCATTTGGGGCTCATCGGACCTTGCGTTTCGACATCCGTCAGGCACTTTGTAGCAAAATGGCCAGGGCATATATTTCCAGATTAGGCTCCCACGGCTATTCTCCATCTGGGGCACCTGCTCACATCGACCTCGAAAAAGATTTGATGGAGCGCGCATGGTCCAAGGACGATTTATCTGGTTGGGACCTGTTAAAACTAGGGCGTATGCTGTGCAAGTCGATCGAAGCTTGGGCAAAGTGGGCCAATACAGGGTCCGATGATGCTACACGCGCCGACAGGGATCGTATATTGGACGAAGCGGCGAGTACTTTGAAGGACATGTTTCAAGAATTTGATGACAGGGAAGACGGGGTCGACATCGACGAAGAGGAGGCCAGCATAGCTGGTGAGACCATCCGTCATTTAGTATCTTTTGTTCGTCCCCTCAAGTGCGTCCACATTTTGTGCTATCTGGTGGTTGAAATACTGATACTTGGATCGGAAGAAACTCGAATGATATGCCCATGATCGTTCCACTGTCGCAGCCAAGTGATGCTCCAACACCGTTCTTGCGAACGTTGACTTCCCTCTTGGCGCGCGACCATTCCACTTATATGAATCCTTCGCTGTCTACCACTCTTCTGTCCATCGCTGACCACTTGACTGATACGGACACCGCTAAGCTCCCTGCGGTTATGTTCGAGCAACATGACTTATCTCCCGCCTCGCCCGACTGGTTGCGTAACTGGGAAAGCATCCTGTCAAATGCCACTATATTTGGTCCGACGCGCCCCCTCACACGACTGGAAGTCATGAAAGCGCTCGAAGCAATCTATGACTCTTTGAAGGACATGCACAGCTATAGGATGGATCTAGCAGAGCTCGTTTTCAGGTTTTGTCAGAGAGAGGCGAACGACAGCTTGGATACGTCTGCCAACATTGTTATGGGTCGAATTCTTGCCGATGAAGTCGTCTTGCGCACGGTCAACCGGCGTACACCTTCAACCGATAATTTATCCAATGTTTCTCGTTACACGTCAACTAGGGAGATGATTGAACTACTCAAAAAGGTTGCCCTGGATAGCGTCGTAGAAGACGACGATGACACAGCTTCTATAAACACGTCGGAAACGCTGTCTCCCATTGGCAGTCCTTTTGTGGCCTTCTCTGGGGGTACCCCAAATGTTGCTTCCCCTGTTCTCTCACGGAGACAGTCAGAGTACCGCAGCATCTCGATTCGGGATTCAGGTCTGCCGTCCGTCATGTCCTTACTATCGACACTCGCAGGGTCACGTTCCCAATTACAGCAATCACAGGAACAGCCCGATAATCCACCGCCACCCGTCTCCTCCCCATCTCCAGAGCCAACGTTCACTCGAGCATCTCTCGCAGTGGTCTCATTAGTTGCTGTATTCAGCCAGCTCACGTTCACGCCCTACTCCTTGACACAGGAAAACGTCGACTTTGCCATCTCTGTCTTCCTGGTCATTATTCAAGTGGTGACCGATGCGAAATGCCCGCGAGCTCGGATCTTGGCTTTGCAATTTTTGATGCGTCTCCGAGCTGATCGCGATCATCGCATCTATTTCGCCGAAGCTTATCACGACTCGGATGGACTTATTGCCAGCCTGGCTTCTCTGATTGGACGCGGACCGGATTCCCCGCATCAGGATGAACGCAGTCAATCCACCGATACCCCCCAGGAGGATCCTCTCTCTCGTCGTTCAAAAGGCGTGCAGGAGCGTGACGGAAGGAGGTCTTCACGCGGACGGGGTGTCCCACCCTCGCATTCAACATCGAGCAGAAGTCGCTCGAGGGCTTCATTGCCCGTTTCGCCTCCTCAGTCGGCTACGATCAGTGTGAAATGGAGAGATACCCTTTGGTCCATCCCCGAGACACTTTCGTTTATCGCGGTCGATGCGGACACGCCTAGCGAAGGGATCATGTCTTACGATCCAGCACAAGAATGTCCTCGTGTTATCCCGGTCGACGTTTTTCTCTTGGGTATTCTAGGGGTACTCGAAAAGGAGAAAAGTTGGGATATCCTCTCTTATGTGTTGTGTCACCTTCCCGTGCAGCTCTCCAACAAGCATCTCTTCTGCGGACCAAAATGTCGGGCGCTCTTGGTCAAATTGTTGACGGTGATTTGCTCTGGCGTCACCGTTGGCGATTTGGGGTCATCCATCGAACGATGGCCCGTGGGTCTCAAAGCACGAGATGCACAGGGCCTCGCGTATCACACCCTCACGGTCTTGATAAGTTATCGCCGTTGCTTCGAGCTCCCACTACGACATGCACTCGTAGACGTCCTCAGGGAAGGCCTGAACGGACAACCGTCGACCATCATTTGCTGTCTTCATGCTCTCACGCTCTCAGCCTTTGAGATAACGTCCTCCGTCAAACGAAGCCTCCCTCCCCTCCTCGAAAAGCTCTCACAAATCATGTCCAATCCCGATATGGCCGTCCACATTCTCAGCTTCCTCTCCATCGTCGGGTCCATCCCCGAGCTCCATGCGAACCTGCGCGAAGACGACTTCAAAATGGTATTCGGCGTCGCTTTACAGTACCTCCAATATCACAACCGTCCTGGGACAACGCCCGTCATCTCGTGGGCGATGTCGCAGTACGTCCGGATGATCTCATTCTACGTGGTTTACGTTTGGTTTCTAGCCGTAAGGCTTCCTGATCGGCCGCGACACGTTCCGTACATCACGAGGCAACTCTTGTTGGCCAACGAGGAAAGATCCGAGGTCGACGAACCGACGGAGGTCTGCTTTGACTGGCTAGCACGATACACCTACGCCAGTGCAGATCCTAGACCTGCAAACTCGGTACTCAGCGAAATCGTAATGAATCCGACCAACGTGAACCCCAGTTCATCCGAGCCAGCGATCGGCGAAAAATCATGGTTGATGGGTAACGCGATCGTCACCATCCGGGCGCTAGCAAGGTTGGGGTGGATCGAGGTTATTTCGAGGCGTCCGTCTGGGTTTACCAAATTCATATGTAAGCTGGAGAACGTACCACTCGTCGGCCCTGGGGAGGTCGACCTCGACGTGGTATCTTTACCAGCTGGTTTGCTCATGGAGAGGGAAACTACCAAGGCAGAGCGTCCTGACCCCTCGGGGGCGGCAGAGCCAGCGAGCGGTAACCATGTATGGGACGCGTTTTTCGATCCTTGTCACGAGTCCTGACGTGTTCGTTTGCAGGAAATCCAGGAACTTGCTCTGTCCTCTACTGAGCCGCCTTCGGTGCCCCCTCCTGACCCGATTACAGGCTATGTTTGGAGCACGACTGCCCCTTCCCAGCGCCGAAAACAAATCATGATAGACCCTTCGTTCTTGCCTCTTCAACTCTCTTCCTACCCCAGTGCCCCAATGCATCGACGAATCGCCGATGAGTCTGCCTTGCCTGCCCTCTTTCGAAGCCTTGACCGCACACCTGTCATCGACACGCACAAGGTCGGTATCATGTATGTTGCGCCTGGCCAAACCAACGAGCTGGAGATCCTCCGAAATACGTACGGCTCACCTGCCTATACCCGTTTCCTTGAAGGAATCGGTCGTCTCATCAATCTCCGTGGGCAAGTTGACGTCTACGCTGGTGGTCTCAACGCTGACGAAGACGGGGAATATGCTTACGCATGGTGGGACGATATTGGCCAAGTCCTCTTCCATACCGCCACCATGATGCCCAATGCATCCGACGACGAGTATTGTGTGTACAAGAAGCGACATGTCGGCAACGACTACGTTAGGATCGTGTGGAACGACGGAGGCAGGCCATACAAGTTTGATACGCTCGCAACGCAGTTCCAGTTCTTAAACATCGTCATCGAGCCCCACTCGTTGGGAGCGATCGCGGCGTTCTCGAACTTTAGGAGCGCGACCGCTGCGCTCGTAGTGGACGTCAAGCTTTCCCCGTTACACTCCCCGCTGCTGAGGCCTTCCAGCGGGGGAAATGGCACGACAACGCCTTTGCACGAAGCCGAGAACGAGTACTTCAAGGTGACGGTTCAGCGGGCCGAGGGGATGAAAGACTTTATGCCGATTGGGTGTTTCAAGCTCATCAGTGCAGAAAAGCTTCCACTTTTGGTCAGGCAACTCACGTTGCTGGGCGACTGGTTTGCCAACGTGTTCGAGAAGACGGAGCGGGACGAGGTGGAAGTGGAAGTCAACACCAACTGGCGGCAGAGGCTGCAAGTGGTGAAGAGGTTCATGAGGAATATGGACATGGAGGATTCTTCGGGGACTGGAGGCGGGGGAGATGCAAGCGAAAGCGAGGAAGGGGTGGAAGGGGTGATGGGGCAGGAAGCGTCGAGGAACTTTACGACGGCTTATTGAACCGTTGACGTCGATCGGCGAAAAGCGGGCACGGGCTCGCACGTTTGTGTGGTCATTTTCTACTCATTTTCTACTCATTCGTTTCGTTTCACCTTTTTTTCCCCCCTTCTTGCATTGCATCATCAGGTCAGGGGTATATCAACCACAACTGCATGACACTCACATCTCTTCTCCTCCATGTTGTATCTCACACACTACTATGTCCTGTCTCTTTGTAGTATTAAATGCTATTCGAGTTGATCTGGCGAGACGATATTGTCTGGTATTCGATATCGCAACGTATATGGAGAGAGCCCAAGCGCCGAGCCTGCACCCCACTTCGATGCCATACGATACTAAATAATCTATAGGTAATAATGATAAAGCATGGGGTGGTGATGTGCGATGCACCGCGGGTTTTATACTAGCCATTCTGCCAGTGTGTAATACTAGTATACTAACGCTATAGTGCGAACAGGCGCATCAAGAATATCGTTCTCATCACTCGAGACCGCACAGGATATGGTATCATTATTGGCATGCGTACATCACCCATCACCTACTATCATACAGTAAGTAAAACATTAACAACGTCGGACGTACAAACGGAAAACAAAAAACAAAATACGATAGCATGATAAAGTTAGAATGGGGTATAGGCGAAAAAAAAGATAACCTAGAGATGAGGGACATACTGAACCCAGTAGACAATCTGGTGAGCAGAACAAGGGAGCGCACGAAGGCTGAGAAGCATCAATACCGCGAGCATTACTCGACATACAACAGCGGAAAAAACCCCAAACAAAGACAGGGCATCATAACCGCCAATGGTCACCGAGAAGTACTTGGCTTTTCCACTCACGACCAATGCAGTCACGATGACCGCGACGAGTACACTCCCTGTCAACCCGAGAGCTGCGGCACGCCATATCAACTTCTCCTTTTCCGTCGGAAATTCGTAGTGCCACGCGGTCAGGTGTAGCACACCCAGGACACTCCATGCGACAAGCATTGCAACATAAGGCGGATTGCCATATTTCGTGTCTTGAACCACTTTATTCAACACAGCCTTTAGCTTGCGTATTAGAAAACAACCCTAGGTTATCGTTTAGTTAACAGTATAAAAATAGATGCACAATGATGCGAACTTCTGTGGCCTCCCGGAGTGGGTTTTCCTCGTCATTGGTCGACTGCACTTTCCTTGCAGGCCACAATTTACGGAGAAAGCTAGGTTGTGGCCTCCATGCTGCTGATCTGCATTCCATGTCAGCGAGACTCGATTACATTATTTATTTAATGACGTACAACTTCTCTGGTGAATATACCTTTGCCTCTGTGCTCTCATAGAAAATATGAGGACATCTAACACTAAGTGGCTTGTTCCACCATAAGAGGAGATAAAACACAGCAAGCACGGCCATGCAGAGAGTGTCAAGCTCCACCAGTGTGACCACAAGACCGATGGAGTGACGAACAGCAACCTGCATCACAAACCAGAGCAATTGGATGGTAAAGATAGCCTTTGTCACAGCATCTGATTTACTCTTGTCATTGATTTCGTCCTCTGTGACGAGTGGATGATCGATTTTTCCTGCTTTGCAGAGATGGAGAAATTCGATGGCATCGATCACTCGCATATTTCCTTCCTTGTCACGATAAACAAAGCCACCAGTTTCTGCGAAATAGCTGTGTGTCATGGACCATTCATATCCCTTCTCTGAAGATCGTGAGATAGTCAGACCCGTTAACCAAACAACAAATTAAGAGATCGCACCACGAAAAAGTAACACTCTTTTACGAGCTCTGAGCCATTGTCGAGTTGCTACCCAGATCACATACTCCGGGGCGAGGAAACTCCCGATGACGAACAACACATGCCGTGTTGAGATCCATACCCCGTCTTCTCCGGGTTTTGGTACGTTAACATGGAGTGAATGCCATAGACAAATCACCAAGGTCAGTGCACAGCTCCCCAATATACTCCAGACGCTGCGATACAGCCCTTCCGGTAGGTCCGGGCAGTTAGAGTTCGTCGTATTAGTAGCCGTTCCCTGGACGCCGCAGGTGAGATAGAGCAAGGCAAATAATAGACGAATCATGGGAAAGCGAGGATTCCTCTCGTTCGCGACCCTCGGAACGGGCTATTTGATGGGCTCCGATGTGTGGGCGTCATACCCGAAGTAGGTACTTCTACAAATAAATCTATAAGCCACGATCAGCGCGCTCACTACAGCAGTTTCGCTTTCGTCGATAATGCATGATGGGCCAGCATCGGGCCGTGCGTTGGGGTTCGAGGCTATATAGGACACTCGTGCCAATGGCAGCGCCACTGATCTTAAAAAAACCACGAATCTCGTGTATTTGTAGTTATCGTTCGCTGACTAGTGATGGAAAGGGGCTGATGGAGGATAAACGCGCGATGGCGGCGGACGTGCAAGCGTTCAACATGACTGCACAGTGACAAAAAAAGAAGAAGAAAGAAACGCACAAAGGATTTTTGGGTCAATGTCGCTTTCGACCGGAACTTGTCTTTCTTCAAATCTTCAGTCTCGACTGAGTTCTTGCCGTACCTAAAAACGTTCTTGGTCGACGAGGCACTGCGGAGGGATGAGCCAGACCCTCACGCTGTCGCCGATCATAAAGACATCCGAGGAACCTGACAGTCAGGCATTCGAGTATCACAACGTATAGAGAAAGACGCCGAGCCTGCACGCGCTTCGACCCCACCCTTGCTGCTCTTTGAGTGAGTATCGCATGACATAATGTCTCGATTCTCGAAACTGGTACACATGCCGTAGAGGAGCGCCGTTGGATATCCGCTTAGTCGTGCAAGAGTACTAAGGTCCTCCGAGAAATGGTGACATCACATTCGACTCGGCGGTGCTATTGAACACGGTCAAGTTGGAGCCATAGCCTTGAGCGCTGAGCGCTGATGGGCCGTGCGACGGGGCCGGCCACCATTTACATGACTTGAGAGTCCTGAGATTAATTTGAAGTACTAACAGTCACGGGGAAACCAGCCACCGTGGCGTGGGTGTATTTCTTGGGGCGATTACTGGCACGCGCAAGGGCATGCGGCTCTTGTCCTCGTCGCTCGTACGGACCAACTCGGGTGCCCGCCGCACGTTCACGTTCGATGTATTGGGCGTCTTCAAGGGCGGGAATTACCCACCAGATAGCGTCTACTACGACGGCCTCTTCATCACCGAAGCTCGTACCGTCCCTTTTTCCGACCCGATCTCAACCCCGGTGACGCAGGCTCAAGCGCCAACAAGGACGTTGAGTGGGTCAACAACTTCGTCACCTATGTCCGGCGCATTGTCACGGACAAACCATCCATGAAAGTGTTTGGTAAATCAACGCTGCCTCGTTCCCAAACGCCCCCAATGATTCATATCAACACATACATACACTCTCGTGCCCATGATCTGGCAGGCATCTTCTTTGGCCACCAGGTCATCGCTAGAGCTCTCGGCGGGTCTTATGTGCAAAACAACGGCCGATCTGAGGTCGTCGTGACAACCGTCCAACTCACCCCGTTCGGCAGAGCCATCTTTGGCACAGATCAACTCGTGCGATATATTGCTTACATCTACGTCTATGCCCTTGCTCATCCTCCCCGCAGGACATCCAACAGATACACAGGGACCAGTCCCAGGTTAGCACCCAACATTCACATCCTCGGCTCGACCGACGTCACCCCAACCAAATTATGGCCATATTCGACCCCGCGTCGGCACCTAAGGACTTCGCCTTGGACACGCCGAACGTTTCGCCGACATCCCTACATGTGCTCACGTTCCATGGACACCCAAAATTCACGCCCTCGATCATGTTGATTACAATAAACGCACGTGCTGGGGGTACTGGGCGAGGCGCTTGCCAATGACGGACGTTCGCGTGCGGCGGGGATATCGGCAGGATAGGAAAAGCAATGTGGGGCGTCTGGGTGTCGTCCGAAGAGGACAGAAATATCTGACGTTGATATTATGGTATCTGATTGCATAGCGACCGCTTCTCAGTAAGCAGTGGCTTATATATGCCCCTTGCTATTGCACAATGATTCTACATTACTTGAGTAAGAGGGCGCAACGGTCTACGCTCTATCGAGCTGCCGAGCCTTCTGTGGCCCATTGTATGCTCTCTATCCTGGTATCCCCACCTAGGTGAGTCATATCCACAATTTCAAAAAAAGACATTCAAGCTGTCGTCTCCAACGCTGAAATCCACCATCAAAAAGTTATCTTGAACTTGAATTGATGCCTGGAACAACTTAACCGCCTTTCCAGAATAATGTCCGTACCCACCCACTGTTGGTCATCGACTTTGACCTTCTCAAAGCCGGCGATGCCTCCCAGATTGACCGTCTTTGGGAGGCTACGACGTCCGTCGGGTTCTGGTAGTAAGCAGCGCAACAACTTCTGAGACAGGCGGATGACGATGATGTCTTGATCATCATCTTAGCCTCACGAACCGTGACACCAATAAGGAAGTCGACGGCTTGTTCGCCATGTTAATGCCGAATTCATGGCCCTGCCCCTGGGAGAGAAGATGAAGCTCAACCATGAGGTAGTGGTGTACGATGTATCGTGGGTTTTGTAGCCATTCTGCCGGTGTGTAATACTAGTACGAACAGGCGCATCAAGAATTTCGTTCCCATCACTCCGAGTCAATACCGCGAAGGATATGGCATTATTATCGGCATGCGTACACTACCTATCACCTATCATACAGTAAGTAAAACATCAACAACGTCGGACGCACAGCACCAAAAAAAAAATACGATAGCATGATAAAGTTAAGATGGGGGGGTATCGGCGAAAAAGATAACCTAGAGATGAGGGACATACTGAACCCAGTAGACAATCTGGTGAGCAGAACAAGGGAGCGCACGAAGGCTGAGAAGCATCAATACCGCGAGCATCACTCGACATACAACAGCGGAAAAAACCCCAAACAAAGACAGGGCATCATAACCGCCAATGGTCACCGAGAAATACTTGGCTTTTCCACTCAAGACCAATGCAGTCACGATGACCGCGACGAGTACACTCCCTGTCAACCCGAGAGCTGCAGCACGCCATATCAACTTCTCCTTTTCCGTCGGAAATTCGTAGTTCCATGCGGTCAGGTGTAGCGCACCCAGGACACTCCATGCGACAAGCATTGCAACATATGGCGGATTGCCATATTTCGTATCTTGAACTCCTTTGTTCAACACAGCCTTTAGTTTGCGTATTAGAAAACAACCCTAGGTTATCATTTAGTTAACAGTAGAAAACAGATGCACAATGATGCGAACTTCTGTGGCCTCCCAGAGTAGGTTTTCCTCGTCATTGGTTGACTGCGCTTTCTTTGCAGGCCACAGTTTACGGAGAAAGCTAGGTTGTGGCCTCCATGCTGCTGATCTGCATTACATGTCAGTGAGACTCAATAACATTATTTATTTAATGACGAACAACTTCTCTGGTGAATATACCTTTGCCTCTGTGCTCTCATAGAAAATATGAGGACATCTAACACTAAGCGGCTTGTTCCACCATAAGAGGATATAAAACACAGCAAGCACGGCCATGCAGAGAGTGTCAAGCTCCACCAATGTGACCACAAGACCGATGGAGTGACGAACAGCAACCTGCATCATAAACCAGAGCAATTGGATGGTAAAGATAGCCTTCGTCACAGCATCTGATTTACTCTTGTCATTGATTTCGTCCTCTGTGACGAGTGGATGATCAATTTTTCCTGCTTTGCAGAGATGGAGAAATTCGATGGCATCGATCACTCGCATATTTCCTTCCTTGTCACGATAAACAAAGCCACCAGTTTCTGCGAAATAGCTGTGTGTCATGGACCATTCATATCCCTTCTCTGAAGATCGTGAGATAGTCAGACCCGTTTACCAAACAACAAATTAAGAGATCGCACCACGAAAAAGTAACACTCTTTTACGAGCTCTGAGCCATTGTCGAGTCGCTACCCAGATCACATACTCCGGGGCGAGGAAACTCCCGATGACGAACAGTACATGCCGTGTTGAGATCCATACCCCGTCTTCTCCGGGTTTTGGTACGTCAACATGGAGTGAATGCCATAGGCAAATCACCAAGGTCAGTGCACAGCTCCCCAATATACTCCAGACGCTGCGATACAGCCCTTCCGGTAGGTCCGGGCAGGCAGAGCTCGTCGTATTAGTAGCCGCTCCCTGGACGCTGCAGGTGAGATAGAGCAAGACAAATAATAGACGAATCATGGGAAAGCGAGGATTCCTCTCGTTCGCGACCCTCGGAACGGGCTATTTGATGGACTCCGATGTGTGGGCATCATACCCGAAGTAGGTACTTCTATACAAAGATATCTGTAGGCCACGACCAGCACCCACTACAGCAGTTTCGCTCCCGTTGATGATATATGATGGTCCACTGGCATAGCATCCTGTATAGGGGCCCCACACGGCCCGATGATTGGCAGCGCCACTGATCTGGAAAAACTACACGGATCTTGTGTAACCAATGACGGAAAGGGGGTGACAAACGCGCGATGCGGCATTCGTGCAAGCGTTCAAGGTGACTGCGCGGTGAAAAAATAGAAACGCACGATTTTGGGCCAATGTCGCTTTCGACCGGAACCTGACATTCTCCAAATCGCAAGTCTCGACCGAGTTCTTGGTCGACGGGGCACTGCAGAGAGACGAGCCGAGTTTCGCGCCGTCGATAATAGAGACATCGGAACCTGACCGTGACAGTCAGGTGTTCAAATATCGCAACGTATACTTAAAGAGAGACGCCGAGCCTGCGCTTCAACGTCGCGCAGTCGCGGAAACGACGCCCGAGAACGCTACAAACCTCCCTCCCGTCAGCGCAGTCCCTATGAATCCAGCATACCTGGGCAAGCGAATGCATGTTGGTAACCTCGCAAGGGGTTGGTCGGAACTTGGAAGTCTAGTCTGAATTTTGAAATCCCTTGCCGGAGTTGTGTGAAATAGCCTCAGACAAATCTTGGACAAGAGATTTGACAGAGGGCTATAAGGGGAGTGGTGGGTGAGTGCGAAAAAACGACTAAATGGGTAGAGCTCACAGCAAGAGCGGTTCAAACCGCCGCGCCACTTTGCTTCTCGTGCTTCCCCTTGCCCGGCATTGGCCTCCACCTGACCACTTTGATTGATGGAATTCGGCACATTCAAGGGAATCAAGGCGAGGGATGAAGCAATGCAAGGAGCTCAGGAATATCCTGCGTTCTCAGGCTTGAGTTGTTGTGACGACGTCAAAAAGGTAACCTTGAACTTTTTTGATGGGGTCATAACATATCGCTATGAAGCATTATTAATATACGACCACGTAGAAATACCTCCCGAAAACGCGAGTCCATGTTGGTTTTGCAAGGAGAGGTTAAAAGCCTAGCCTGATATAAGTTTGTGGGGGTGGATAGGGGTCCGATTCCGAGTCGGCGTTGACGGTGGAAATGCCGTTACATTCTAAATCTATCCAAACATAGGTACTAGTGAAAGGAAGAAAACCAGCAACAGGAATAATAAATGTCCCGTCTAGTCAGAGGTGAGGTCGATGATGTCCTCGTCTCTACCCTTGCTGCTCTTAGAGCGTGCGACGAGCAGAGGCGCACGGCGTACTGGGTGGGATGCAGCGACAGCTTCTCCGGCGTTCTTCCTAGCCTCAAGATTAGACCTAGATGCCAGAAACTCGATCGACGACGTCTGTACGTCAATCGTGACCGCCGCAGGCTTGAATTTCGACGTACGCGCAGGATTAAGATCGGCAAGCATGTCCTTTGCGGGTGCAACGACGGGAACAAGGTCAGCCATACGATGAGAGGCAGGGCGAGCAGGTGAGGGCGGCGCAGACCATATCATGCCCCTGTCCGCCCATCCGTCCAGGTCCTCGTCCACATTCTCCTCGTCAGCTTCTGCCTCTCTAACCCCTCGGTCACCGTCCACAATGAGTCCCGCGTCCTCGGAATCACTCGAGATGGAGATTGTAGAAGCTTCGCTAGGTCGGGGTTTCCGCCCCACACTGCGTGTAGATCCAGGAACGTTTGGCTTTGGCTGGCGACCGTCTGATGCCCTACAACCTTCTTCGGCATCACCGGTCCACAAGGCGTGGTTTGCGAGAGAAGTAGAACGCGACGTCCTCGTCGAAGTCGGAGACGCCGCACGATGATGCGCATGGGGAACACGCCGCGGTGACGAATGCACGGCCGATCTCCGCGGTGACTTGCACAGTCTATCCCCCTCGCTCTCGGTTGTGTGCGCATCCTGATCCACCGATGCACGACGGCGTTGCTTCGTGTTTTCGTGCGGTTTCTCGCCAACTGATGAATGGGACTGTGTGGGACTCGCAGGGAACCTTTGCAGATGCTTTGATTTCACAAACGTGGCTGGTCCTGCGGAGGCTTCAACAAGCAAGGGGTTGGCAGGAGAAGGGGTCGGCGTTGGAGATCGAGGTGGGGATGGTCCACGCGGTGTCGTGAACACGTCCACGATTTCGACTACGTCGCCATCGTCATGTTCATCGTCGTGCCTGCTGCTGCGTCGTTCTCCGAGCCCCGAAGCGCACGCAGATACGGGGGACTCGGACACACGTTGCATTGGAAATGGTGCAGGTCGTCCAACCGTGGCTTTGGTCTTCTTCGTTCTCGACAGACTCGACTTGGGGGAACCACCACGATGAAATGTCGGTAACTCATCTCCTTCGCTTCCTTTCTCTTCTTCGTCGCTCTCTAAGCCAGAGGGAGGAAGTAAGATATGGGCCAGTTTCAATGATGGTCGTGTAGGACCTGTACCGAGAGGAGCAGAAAGAACGTGTTCATGAGGAGGTAAAACCGTAGGCATCAACCTTGAGGGAGTATTCTTTGTTCGTTTCTGGGTTGCTCTCGCCACCAGGTCGATCACACCCTCCACAATTCTCCGCGGGCCTTTCCGAGACTCGAAGACCGACGAGACTTGTCCAGCACCGATACTCACGCTCTGTCCGTGGGTCATGAGTGCCTGACCGATGTCATCTCGAGCAAGAAGCCAAGAGTGACATCACCCACCTCGTCGTGCGCAGTAATCAATGGTCGTTGGAAGTCGCTCACCACGATGTCTGAATCTGTGTCTGATAGCTCGACATACAAAGCCTTCTTCACTGGAGGCGCCGGTCGTGCCAGACGACCAGTTGAACCCAGTGCAGTGGGTTTAGTCCCTGATGGACCAGGATGTGACGAACTCGAGGACGATTTCTCTTCTTCGTATCTTGGAACCGATGACTTGGATTTGGAGGTAGCGTCGGCCTTGGACTTGGTACGGAGAAGGTCAAGCGGGCGTGACGATCGCGGTAGCAGAGGTGGGAGGGCCTCCTCTTCCTCTGCACATGTGCGCTTTGAAGCGGGGGGGTCGGGTGCCGACTTCTTGGCCGCAGAGGGGCGAGAAGTAGACGGCTTCGACTTGATCGGTCTCACAGTGGATGGTTTCTTCGAGTTGTAAAACTCGCTCATCGTACTGGTGGTGGTTGCCTTCGTATTTGTCGCACTGATCTTCGCACTCGCCTTTGTTTTCGGTTTCGTAGCGCCAGTTTTCCCCGTCTGTGCCTTTCCTTTACCCTTGACGTTTTCCTCGACATCCTCCTCGTCAGAGGAACATGCACTCTCGCCACCACTCAAATTGAAACATTCGTACGCCTCGTCTTGCGCTTCCGACGCCTGCTTTGGCTTCCTCCTCCTTCCTCCTCCAACCCCAACAGCCTTGGTCTTTGTTTTCGTTGTTGCGACTCTCCTGGTGGTGGACGGCCCAGGAACGGACTCGTCCTCATCATCGTCCGCAACCTCCGCCCCCTTTGTCTTCGTTTTCGGTTTCGTCGCCTTGACCCCCGTCGCTGCACGCCCACGCCCACCTTTCGTCCCGCGCTTCGCCTTCTTCTCCTCACGCGCCTTCACCTTCTCTTCGTACGCCTCCGCCAGCTCAGGCGCTGCAGCGCGTATCATACACGCAGGCAACCACAAACGAAGGGGCGTCATCGGGTCCTTTCGGCGCGACTTGCGTTTCTTCGTGCCCGACTTGGCCGCAGCGCAGGCGGCGGTCTCTAGGCGTTCTGTTCCACCCTCGTGGTCATCGTCGCCGCCACTATCGTCTGCTTCCTGGTCTTCGTTTTCGTCTTCGGTGTCGATGCCGAACAGCCCGCCAACAAGGGGTGGACGGAGGCCCTTTACGCCGCTTTCTGCGCGCTCGACGAGTGGGGTAGGATTCACGAGTACGCGGTACTCGAGTGTAGAGTCCGTAGACACATGAGTTCGCTGTGAGAGGACCTCCAAGAGAAGCGGAGACGATCCGGAAGTAGACGATGATGGGGACACAGAGCGAGATGAGCTGGGAGATGCGGGAGCGGTAAGGCGAATGAGTGAGGACAGTGTGAAGGATTCAGGTGTTGATCGATCCGAAGTAGTTGTACTCTGAGATTTCTTTGACGGAGAAGAAAGTTGTAGGATAGAGAGGGCGGAAGATATCTTCTTTGTGGGTGATGAGAAATGCCGATCATCATCCTCTTCCTCTGGAGGACTTTGGCGTGCATCTTCATCTAAAATGACCCTCCGGACCGCTCTGCAAACAATACCGGGCCAAACTACAGTTCTGAACCTATGTACGATGACATCTTTTACCCCCCACTCGAAATAGAGTTCGCAGAGAGAAGCGATTCTCATTGGATCTGGGTCATTTCTCCACACCCCAGTTGGTGTCTTGGAGTTACCCTTATGAGGGGTATTTTCGGAGGTGAGAGGGTCTGCATAGGACATGAGGACGGGTAGTGAGGGAAAGTCTTCTGGAAGTGACGCGGCGAGGGAGGGTTTCTTGGAGGGCAAAAGACCGCTCTTGTTCGTCTTGAGTTCGTTTCTGACGTCTTGTCTCCATTGGTTGATGAACGAATCAAGCCGATGACCTTTGAGGTCTTTCACAGCCTTCATGAGAGAATCGCCAAAACCGGCACGAGCGAGACCAGTGGCAAATTTCTGGCCACAGCCAGGCAAGCCAGCGGGTATGTAATCACCGCCTGAGAGCAGGCCGATCAAAATGGTGCCTGGACGGGAAAGAGCGACAGATGGGTCCGAGAGGATAGCCTGCGATGTGTATGTGACCACATGGTTTCCGTCGTCCTTTCCCTGCGCGTTTTTGACAGGATGGGCGCGATTACCGGAGAGTGTATTGCTGGGGCTGCGAAAAGATGAGACAGCGCGAAGGGAAAAAATACAAAACTCGCTTGCGAATGACCATGGTGGCACCGAAGAGAAAGTTGTCAACGTCATCGCTGAGGACTGCATCGATGATACCGATTCTGTTGAGATAGGCGAGTTCGGCTTCAGCCTCCCCTGGCGCGATGCGCCATTCAAAACCAAAGGCTTCAATGATATTTTTCATACCCTGTGTGAGCCAGTGTGCGTTTCCGCCCACGCGCTTTCCGCGTTTGACGGCAGGTCTATGTGGGCCATCGAAGACGAAGAGGGGTAGTAAGGGTAATTGGAGCAGACGGCAACAACGAAAGAAGAGTGTGCGAAGCTCTGGATTCTCGCCCTCCCTGCCGTAGGCTGCATGGAAGAACCAAATGGAAGCATCAATGCCAATGCGGAATCCACGGTGGTGATTGGGATTGGTGTTGAAGCCGTCCTCGACAGCGAGCTCTGTAAGTGAGCGAACTTGTCCAGCTGGACGTAAAACCTACAGAAATCAACGTCGATCAGCGTACATTTCCATGTATTTTCGAGTTACCTCCCAAAGACCAGCAACGCCCATGTTAATGTCCAGAAACAACAACGCAAGTGACACCGTGGTCCGTGACGAATGGATTTCGATCACGTGTTCACTCACGTGAACGCAATTTATTAGCATCCCGATTTGGACGCTTCCTGATCCGACGGTTCTGCAAAATCAAAGTTAAAAGAAACCTTCAATGAACGGTTGCGGCTTTCCGCAACCTGTGCTAATACGTTCAGTGTACCTGACGCCACGTATCAATTTCATTGAAATCATGGTCAACGTCCAGGCCAACTACGTACTTTACCTCCATGCCCTGACTGCATCATTGCGGCAGCACGGCAGTGCTCCGTTCCTGATCAGTAGCACCGCAATGTGTCCCTTGCTCTCTTAAACACCCCTTTGGAAAGTGGGGCTTTGATACTGTATACTCTTTCCACGCACCCTCAAGATCATGTCTGCTCTTCAGTCGACATTAACTGCAGTTCAACTGAAGGATTATATGACACGTATGTTCATCATCATCCGTTGCGAGAAATCAACTTCACAGCGGTCCTTGTACAGTGGCCATCTTTACGGCCGCCGGTTATGATTACGGTAAGTCGCGACAGCACAACTTGAAGTTACTAGAATTGACTTCTATGTTTTCAGTTCTTACATTCTCGGAAGAGGTATAATTGCTCATATTTCTATATGATGCTTTTCTCGCTGCTGATCCGTACAGATAGAATACATATGGGTCGGTTAAATAACTATTTGTTATGGCAACATGGTCCTGATGGTCGGATTACAGAATAAACCTTGGACTTGGGTGTCGACATTGTTCATTCTCGTACGTTTCGAACTTTCAATACGTCTTCACGACCTGCTGCGGAAAACTAACCATCGTCTCAGGTTCGTTATATCGGTATTTTCACTCTAGTGTGAGTTTGAACTTGGTGGTTATCGTATGACGTGCTAAATGGGGCCTCCAATGATTG
Source organism: Leccinum subgranulosum (assembly GCA_038091575.1). Lineage (NCBI taxonomy): Eukaryota > Fungi > Basidiomycota > Agaricomycetes > Boletales > Boletaceae > Leccinum > Leccinum subgranulosum. Next base: position 37,972 of record JBBPOS010000089.1, read on the forward strand.
ATCAGAGGCAATAACATCGGTATGTTCATTAGTATTCGAAAATTGCATGATTATCTGAAATGTAAGCCCGATGCAAGTGGGAACTAGCTTCTTTCCTGATTCCACAGAGGTATTTCGCTCGATTTAGATGATTAACATGAGTACCGAGATGTGCACTTATAGATGTATGTGTTATTTTTTTTCGGAGTCGGGGACTTGGAATCGTGAGTCACTACTGATATTAATTGCGTAGCTGTGCGTACACCGATCTTAGCGCCTTTCTGTCTACTCAAACCATGGGCGCTTTCAAGGTCGGATAACACTGATTGTCTCTGGGTGGACATTCATTCATTTCATTACTGCAGCCAACTGTGAGTCGTTTTACATACTCTTACGAGGTGAATTAAGATGGTGACTATAGCCGTGATAATGCTCCGTACATGGGCAATGTATAATCGATCGAGGCTTATCTTTTGGTCGCTCTTCTCACTGTTAATTATTGCCACAATTCCTCTTGTAGTGACTGAAGTTACCACTGTAATGAAGCCTTGGCTTGGTATGTGTCGCTGATCGGATAAACCGGACACTCGGTACTTACAAACGTTCAACGGACAGTGCCAACCGTCCAAACAAATGGCACTTTAACTTGTCACTCGACCGTTCTTGAAATGATCCCCCCATTATTTACAGTATTATCCACCGCCTTCCAAATCACATACGGCGCCGTGATGTGCACCCTTGCAATCATCCAATTCGCGAGGCAGTCACTCGAAATGTACCACATGACGAAACGATGGCACTTCGATCGCTACATGAGCTTGCTTGTCAGGCAGGGAATACTCTACTTTCTTGCGTACGTTCCTGCCCTTTCCCCCCAAAAAAAAAACGTTGACCCCGACTCGCTAACGACGACTTTGTCATCACAGCATCTTCGTTCTCTGCCTTGTTAGCTTGTTGGATGCGACTGAAAGGTGTTCACCGCACGGATGGCGAGGGGCGCTGGCGATCATCTTGCGATACGTACCCGCCTTCACTATGACGCCTCGCTTCATCATGAGCATACGGCAGCTGCACGCGCGGGACGTTCAAGGAAGATGCACGAGAGGGATCGATTCGGGGTTTGGCTTGTCGTAGCTGGCCGCTGCTCTACTAGATGGTCGACATCCATCATAGTCGCGGGCGACGATGGGCAGAGCGGTGGGATCTGGGGATATCTATGGAAGTCATTGCAGTCCGGTCATTGTAAATGGACATCGTCCGGTAAATTATATAGCTCTAGTGACAGCCGGGCGTAATAGCCAGATCGCTGATAGATGCTTGACTGATGCATGAGTAATGTTGTTCTTGGCTGCAGTATAGTACGCAAACGCCGTCTCTGTGAATAAATATATGTAGCGCAGTATCGTATCAAGTAGTCACCACCAATCATCTACATTGAGTCTACTAATGAGCAATTGACCATAAACAAAAATGCAATCAGAGGTGAGTAACCTTGAACCGAGTACCCTCCCACCACCCAACCAGGTTCAAAGCTTTAGTAAAACCTCCCATCGTACTCACGCGACATTCTTTGGCGATGAGTCTACATCGGGTCTCTGTACGCGTGGAAATGGCCTCGCAGAGAGTGTCAAAATCAGTCCTCAGTTTGTCCACTCTTGAAAACACGATCCTGTACAACTCCAGTTCCTCTAACAACGGCACGAAATTCTCGTTCTTATGATCTCCATCAACGAAACCATCCTTGTCTCCCGAACGGCCTTTAGAGGGGACAGAGAGCATAGAAGCTATCTTGGGCATAGGGCATTTGCTGATTTTGATGTGCCGTACGTTCCAAAAAGATGCCAACATGTCCCTCCAAGAGTATGGCAGGGGGATGGGTACAGCGAGATGAATGCTTTGAACGCTTGACAAACCGAAGGAGTGACACTTGCGGCTTGAAGTGGCACTAGTATTAGGTTTGGCAAATGCGACACCGCTCCCATAACAGACCACGAGGTGAGTGTTCTCATCCGATCCGAAGGAAAACGCTGAGGAAGGGAAAGAACATGCACGAGCTGACGTGCTGAAGGTGAACGACGCTCTGGGGTCCTTGTTGCTATCAACGGTGAGCGAGCGAAATTTCGGAACAGCGAGTGTCGGATCGTGGCATGGGTCGACTCTTGGGGCGAGAAGCGATGCAAGTCGACCAAAATCATCATAAGTGAATGTTCTATCTGTACATCCCAGCTCGACTTTTGTCGTCAACGGAATGTTCACACAAGACAGCAATGCGTTGAGTGTTGAGATTGGGGCCTCGATTGACATGTGAGAGAGGCGTGGAAGATGGATCACCGGAATAGTATTGAGTTTTCCACTGGAAGAAAAATCATTGGCGCTACGAAGGGAGTCATGGACATATAATTGCACGAGATGTGGCATACGACGCAGCGTGCCAAGGAGTTCCGCCACTGTGAGGATTTGGGGATAGGGGAGTTTGGTAGAGTGCAGATGGAGGGTCGTCAAGGCAGTGAACTCGAGTGACTGCCATGGCATGCAACAGTGTCCTAACATCAACGTGCGGAGGGCTGGTGTTTTTCCTTCGAAAGGAAAAAAGGATGTTCCCTCTACTAAGTAGAGGTTTGTTATTTCCACATGTTGCAAGCAAGGGAGGTGTGAGGAAAGTTTTAACAGGGTCTGATAGTTGCATTGCCAGTCATAAATGTCCGCAAAGTGAAGGTGAAGCTCTTGTATGCGTTGTGAATGGTTCATCAACTGCTTCACGATAGACGGCACAGAAGTGCAACCAGCCTTGAGAGGCTGTTCTATCCAGATTTTCAATGGTGCATTCTGCGATCTAGCCAATAGCTCCTGTGTCCAGCGCTGCGATGTTGTGGGAATGTAGGTCCAAAGGGTGTGGCAATTGAGAGCTGTATCCCGCCAGTGGCGGCAAACGTATGAAACATTGACCCAACCAGGCGTGGTCGTATATGCCTCGTGAACACACGAGTCGAGAGCGTTTTGGATGAATATAGTTTCCAGTATCTCGGCCAGTAGGTGAGAAAAGGGGGAATTGGAATTGCTTTGGACGACATCCTTATACGAGCGTGTTAGGGTCATGGTGGTGGAGAGGATGGAAAGAAGTGTTGCACCCCTATTCAAGTTGACATACGGTTTCGCACGCCGGTCCGAGTCACTGAGGGACCTACTTACGGTTACCCCAGCAACGAATTTTTGATCGAACGTCCGGAAATCTTAGAATCGATGATGAGTCGGCGTCGTCACTCCCGAAGATGGTGATGACTTCCCGCACAACCTTTGCAGTGATCGATAACAAGATAGTTCCGTGACCGAGCGACTCGACTTTTTAGTGAATAGACGGGAGAAGACACTACACTTATGCGAAATGTATGCCTTCATCGTGAAAAGCAGACAACAATCTACAGCAACCGACACGTCAACGAACGAAATCACCAGAACCCGTCAGCGAACCACCTACTTTAACAGATCGTCCACCGTCATCTTGGCCGCCCTCTGGTCCGAATACCCCATCGAGTTCAACACCTCCTCCACTCTAGCCTTCATCCCAACGCTATCGTCTACCGTCTTGTTCTGCAGCGAACACCACGTCCGCCAGTTCTTCTCCAACATCTCCAGTACCCCTTTCGCCATGAACGTCGCATGCACCGTCTTGTTCCTGCGTGAAAACACGATTCTCCCTAGCCCGTCAAACTCTTCAAACTTGATCGGCGGCGGCGGGTCGAGCGGCGCCATACGGACGACGGACGACTCTACGAGCGGTGCAGGCCGAAAGTTGTTCTTCCCGACGTGCATGAGCAGGTCGACTTTGGCGTAGAGTTGCACGTTGGCGGAGAGGCGCGACCAGAGCTCCGTGCCAGGCTGTGCGACGAGTCGAAGCGCGAACTCGCGCTGGAACATGAGGACGGCAACGCGGCAGAGCGGGCGGTGGGAAAGCAGGCGGAAGACGAGCGGGGAGGAGATTTGGTAGGGCGTGTTGGATATACAGACGTCAAAGTAGGGAAGGTCGGCTTTGACGAAATCGCCGATGATGATGTCGAGCTTGCGTTGTTCCGGTCTGCGGGAGGTGTTAGAGCGAAGGGGGAAAGAAGAGGGTGTACGTACTTTCCCTGGACGCGCTTGGTGACCTCTGCGGCCATCCGAGGGTCCATCTCTACGGCGGTGACGTGCTTTGCTTTTTCGAGGATGCGGACGGTCAGATTTCCAGTACCTGGACCGACTTCGAGAACTTTGTCCGTTGGGCGGAGATTAGCCTTGGAGACATCAGCTCATAATGTGGTTTGATGATCGCCAGCAACGTACCTTGTCTACGATTCTGATGTGACAGCAAACATGATCAGGCTGTGGTCCTCAGAACATGAAATCAATCGATGCCTACGTTTGCGCGATCTGGGGATTTTTGAGAATATGTTGACCGAATCGCTCGGTGTTGAAGATCGGGTTTCGAACACCCGACGAGCTGCCCTCGCCATTGTCTTGGCTTTTAGAAAGTCTTGCTTTGGCAGATTTTATGGAGGACGGGTGTGTCCTCGAGAACCGTTCGGACGTTGCACGAGGCATTGAAAAAGCGTAGTGGAACACACGAGGTTGCCTTTTTAGGCGGTCTAGTTCTAACCATGTTCAAGAATCCATTGTCGAAGACCAAAACATCTGGTACGCCCTTGTTTCGTCCAAAAAATGTAACAGAATGATGATATCTGGACTACCCGCAGCACCTATTCGCGGCAGCGATCGGCGAAAATTGAAGCAGCGCGTCATACAAGAGTTCCATGACATATCCCCTGAGCTGGGCGATCTGCTCGTACCGGAGGGGCTCATGTGTCAAAAGATTACGAATTATGCCGGTGTGCCTTCCGTGCGTATTCCAGATCACTTTATTCGAAGGATAGTTTCACCTTTCTACTCCTCAGGTCGTTTACCTATCCTCCGAGGGCGACCCACTCTGGTTCACCATTGGCAAGGCTTCAGACTATCTCATTCCTACAGGTACAATCGTTATTCAACACGTATCAAGTCTCTGACGCGCTGTACAGTGTATACCCTATGGAAAAAGTACGACCTGCTTCTATGGCTCTCCACACCAGCCGCAGTCATACCCGTCCTCGTGGGTGGCGCTGACCTCATGATCCCTGGTGGTAAGCACGTCTTCCATTCACTGCGACAGCCCTCACAACGTCGTATTCAGTCGTTCAGGCATCCAGCCTAGTCTCGACAGAAGGACAGCTCGTCAGCATCGTACAACTCACATCATCTCCCTCGATGCGCGGGCCTCCCCTCGCAGTCGGCCGACTGGCAGTGGACTTGGCTACATTGAAGGACGGTGGCAAAGGAAAGGCCGTTCACGTCCTGCAGACGTGGAAAGACTGCTTGTTCGATATGGGAACCAAGGCTGAACCTCCGGCCGAAATCGAGGTCATAGAAGACGAAGGATCAAGCGAGGACGCGTCGCCATCGGAGCCGACCAGCAGTGACGAAGAGCAAGATACATCCGATGACGATGTGGCGCACAACGATTCGAACCGGACGAAGGGAGACGCTTCCGGCGACTCGTTGCCTCCGGACGCATCGCTGGCGCTCACTTCTACACACAAGATCTCGACCTCCGCTCCGAGCGAGCCGGCGTTTTCCAAGGAAGGTGAGATTGATGGTTCGCTGCGAAAAGTATGTCGGGACTGAGATTATAATATGTAGAGGTATCGGACATCTTGCGCACCGCCGTCCTCCAAGCAATTGGCAAAACCAAGATGTCTTCCGAGCTTTTCCCCATACCGGCGAGCACGTTCTATTCGTCATACATCCTGCCTTCGCGGCCTGCATTCATTAGCAAGTCCTCGCCAGATGAACCGTTGTCTAGTGAAGCGCGGTCCTCGTACCCCCAGATCGATATCAAGCACTCGAGTTACAAGTCTCTTGTCGCTTTTTTCAAGATCCTGGATAAGCAACAGATCCTGACACTCAAAGACATGAATCCGGAACCCCTGGTGATGAGTGTGTCGGCGACACAGGCTGATGTGATTGCACATCGGCCGTATATATCACTTCGAGACGTACAGATAAGGGAGCAGAAGCGAGTAAAAGGGGAGGAAGAAAAAAGGTCCAAGGTACCAGAAATAGAGGTGACGAAGTTGTGGAAGCCACAGGCCTCCGTTGAAAGGTTTTTCTCCGGGGTAGTATTCAAGTATGTTCTTTCCAGTCATTAATCCGAACGGCGGTCATTAACATCGTCTTGATTGATTTGATGCGATACAGCCCCTCTGGGATGTACAATTATTCGGACTTGAAGTCGGCAGTGAATCAGTACGTCACTGCGCGCCAACTGACGAACCCGCAAGACCAATCGTATGTCAACGTTGGGACAGACGAAGTGTTGCTCTCGACGATATGTGCGAAAAGCAAAGCACACGGGGGCGTGGAGTTCTTGAAGCGTGACGAGGTTGTGCGGAGACTTGCAGACAAGATGCAGAGCTGGTACGAGGTGCAAGCAGAGGGGAAAGAGCCAGTGCTCAGGTAGGTCGTGTCCGCGGTTTCCGAGACGGGACTAATGTGATAAATATGGATAGGAAGGGAGAGCTGAGTCCGATCTCTGTCGTGGTGAAGGCTCGACAGGGCAGAAAATCGAACACGCTAGTGACGGGGTTCGAGCCGTTTTTCCTCGAAGCTGAGGAGATGGCAGACGAACTCAAACGGTTGTGTGCAGCCTCGACATCAGGTATGTGTTCCACAACCTTTGCTTGCTTTGTTGCAAACGAGTTTGTAGTATCACCTGTCCATGGGAAAGCATCGGGATTGGCAGTGCTGGTGCAGGGAAAACAGATCAAGCTTGTCACCCAGTTTTTGTTATCTAAGGGGGTTCCAAAAGAGTGGATAATGTCTGTGGGGACGAAAACGGAGAAGAAAAAGTGACCGTGATACTTTTTAAATATTAGTTCGCTTCTTCGGTCCGCTTCAATGGCTGCTAGTACTGCCCTTTTCGCTGCTCCCTACGCCGACATCTCAGCGCTCCCGCCGTGTCTCGAGAACAGCTTCTATGGCATCTTTGGCGAACAGGCGCTCTTCAAGCCCACCGAGTCTGATTGTGTGAACATTGACAATTCTTTTACGGTCATACCGTTGCCAACGGGCGACGAGCAGCTCGTCTGGTTGCAAGAATCCGCCGTCGACATCACCCTGAGAACTGAAGAAGACTATTTCTTACGCCAAAGCGAATACCAGACCGTTTTGTTCGAAGGTCCCATCTCCTCCGTTGTCCACCACGATCCCACCATCGTCGCCGTCCCGGATGAGGCAGCTGCCCACGCTCTCTCGACGTTCCTTCCCCGTTACTGGAAAGCCTTCCCGATCCCTCGCACCCCAGTCCCATTCCGCACCGTCCCTAAGCATGCCGTAGACCACATCCGCGATCTCCTCGAAACCGTGCACTTTGACCCCGTCCTCGCCAGCATCGTCAACGGCATCTCCGTCAACCTCATGCGCAAGCACATTCGCTATCTCACCAACGAGGACGGTACCTCCGGGATCGAGTCTCGGCACTCGTTTGCCAGTGGGTCGCGCGTCGCCGCGGCTTGGCTCAAGGAGCAATTCGAGCTCACCGGCGCGACCTGCGAGCTCAAGACATTCCTCGAGGGCTTTGCTCCCAATGTCATCTGGTATGGTGTCCTCCACCTATCCAAACCTGTATATATGCTGATGCGTTGTTTGGCAGCAAATATGTCGGCACGGTAGACTCGCACTCGACCGTTTTGATATCGGGTCACTATGACTCCCGCGGGTCGTTTGGCTCGTCGCGGGTGAGTATATGCATCGTGTGTGTGTATTGTAGGGTGACACTATACGCTCTCATAGGCACCGGGTGGCAACGACGACGGTTCCGGAACAATCTCGCTGCTCGCCATCGCTCACCGAATCAGGGAACTTGGTCTCAAGTTCCGTACTAATGTCGAACTCGTCGCATTTGCTGGTGAAGAGCAGGGATTGCTCGGCTCCAAGGCGTACGCTCGTGCGTCTACGTGTTTCTTTGGCTCGCCTGCTGCTTATCGATCCCGCTACAGAGGAACTGCGTGGACAGGATGCAAATGTGACACTGATGATACAGGCGGACATGCTCGCATACCATGCCCCGAATGAACCTCCCCAACTTGGTTTGCCCATGTAGTGCGTTATCTCTTATCTACATGCGGTGCGACTGATAGTCTAAATATGCAACGCACAGCATTGGCACGTCCGAGGTCGCGGAGCTGGTGACAAAGATAGCTGAGATATACAGTCCTGAGCTGACCGTCGGATACACCGCCGCTTGCTGCAGCGATCATCAGGTATGTCTTGCGCGATCTCCTTGTCGAGTTCTGATTAGATTTTTCCTTTAAGTCTTTCCACCAACAAGGGTATGCTGCGACGCAGGTATTCGAGCGTGCAGGACCGAGTAAGTCATCTAGTTGTCCCCGGCACAGACGTCAATGTATTTACTTTATCTAGTCGCCGATCCCATGTATCACAACACTGGTGCGTACCCGTATTGGCGTCTAACATGTATTCCTCTGAAGTTATACTAGGTGATGTGAGTGACAGGCCAGGATACGACTTTGAACAGGTCCGATATATCTCGAAAGTCCAGGTACGGCGTTTTATCGGAGAAAGTTCGGCGGTCCTAATCTATCTGTTGCTTCCCAGTTTGCGACGCTGTTACATGCCGCGGGCTTTGACCTCCCCGGGTGGACCGATTAGCCTGATGTTGCGGGCCCTCGACCGGAACTGGTATTATCTTATAAATAATCGTATCGGTGTAACATATGCTGTGGGCAACGATGTTGACTTTTCCGATACCGATCCTGAGTGGGAAGGCTTGTCGCTCGCAATATGCTTGGTTCAGCGCAGCGCAAGAGTAAACGTGAACAGACACTTGGTCGGCACTTTGGTGCGCATGAATTTTTGTCGCGTACTATGAGATGACATCCTTGATTGGTGACGATCGTATGCACAGGCTCTTGACTCGAGTGTCGACGATGGGTAATTGAATGACCATCGCTGTTGCCAGTGATGGATACGAACCGAGATATCTCACATAAAGGTTTTCGACCGCAAGGTGCGGATCCGAGATGCAAACAACATGCAGAGATTTTGCCCCAAGGGACCACATATGGTCGTACCTCTTGGATATGATCCACCCGAATACTATGATCGCGCGAGGACACTGGCAGCGAGAGATCCCGGATTTGCTTCAACGTCGCTGCCAAACACCAGCTCGTCGCACGGACCATTCAACCGTGCCTCAATCGCATCCCCCTACCGTCGGAATCGTAGCTGTGCGCCGGGTTTGTATCACACCAATCACACGAGACGGCCGCTCGTCGTGTCTTGGTACCGACAACGTTCACCAATGAAATCTCGGGCCCCGTAAACTCGCTTAGATGGACGCGTTTAGATCCAAAGCGGAAGGCGTACGACAAACTGGGCGAATCTTAGTTTAATGGGGCTCACTGAATGGTCATGCTTAATTTTGTAGTCCACTCTACCCATTCTCTGAGTGCAGAATTATTTGCCGAGCTCCGGAAAGGCATCATCCAACTTGAAGCAAAAGGTTGTTCAGATTACACATACACAATTGTTTCATTCGGGCTGAGTACATGCAGCTATTGACCAAGAAACAGAACACAGAAATTACCATCAATTGTTGTCATGACCTATATCAGGTTCTAAAATATAATTGAGTCTTGACTGTAATATCAGACCTATGAAGCAGTTGCTCACCTTCTTGCAACCACCCCTGAACTTTCTCTCGAGAAACTTGCTGGGAGTGTGCCTTGGCCTCTTCCTTTTGTTTCTGCAGCAGTCCTGCAACTGTTGTTCCAGCAGGGTAACCCCTCACCATCAGGGATAACTCCAAGACAGCATCCATGGTTCGAGACATCGCCCTCCGACCCAGGTTGGGTTTGGAGTGGATTCCAATGGCCTGGCCACCAGACTGATCTAAAAGAACATATTAATATCCCTCATCCTTTGATTCAACATTAGAGTACCATGATTCACCTTTACCTTCACCAGCATATGCAACAGTATTTGATGCAAAATTGTAACCAGTGTTGTGTCGGTCATTCAGCACTTGCTGGATATCAACAGTGGCCCAGGACTTCATAGCTGCAACACCGTATGCATAATCAAGAAGCACAGTTGAAGGTGCATTTTCACTGGACCAGTTTTCTCCAACATCAATCTGTGGAATTTGACACACTGGCAGGACCTTAGGGTCATATGGAATAATATGTTGCAGTGTTGTGCGTGAAGCCAGGGGACCATTAGGCAAGTCCGAGTCCGAGCCCTCTCTTGGAATGTCATCAGTGTCCAGAGCAAAGTTTGGTGTCTGAGAAAAAAAAGCAGTCCAAATTTAATCAGAAGCAATAGTAGCCAACTTTTGGCAAATCACATACCCTCAAAAGTGTACTGCGTCCAATACCAAACATACGATGAAGAGTGACAGAAAAAAATTCCATTTTGAGTAGCATCAATATCGATGTCACTTGCAGGATAGCCGACAGCCCACTCGTCCTGATATATATTCCTGCGATCCTGAATGACGGACTGAATATACTAAGTAGCAGATCATTATAAGTGAGAATAGAGCATCCATAACAAAATTGAAAACAATACCGCATCTCCCTTGGCATGAGGGATAATATGTGTAGGTTTACACATATCTTCATTGCCTTCAAGTTGTGTAATGACACAGTGGTTTCCATCACGTTCAGCAATCCTGTCATGAAAACTGGCACCACAGCAGCAATACTCAGAAGAACAGGTGACTAATGAATTGGTCCGATCATCCAGACCTCGGTTATCAACAATATGTTAAGGATCTACTCATATGCATGTCATTAGGAGGGGGCAGTCGGATTATGAAGGTTGACTTGTTACCAGAATGTTGGAAATAAAATAATTGACGATGTTGCCACCTGGAGCGTCCAAGAGATCACCTCTTGCACCAAGGGCAGCAAAAGTAACAAAGCGGAGCCACTTGAGAGGTCGAATAGAAAGTCTTTGAATATCATCAGGTGGAATTTCGAGAGCACGGATCCATTCGCCGTTTACTTGCACGAAGATGTTGACCATGGTGGAGAAAGATTCAAAGATAGGAGGCTGACTGTGGCGCGCGTCAAACTCAATCAATAGCCTACTTGGTCCTGAGACCTCTGCCAGTGTGCTCAACTTGTTGATATTTTACGAGTTACTGTATGATACGCATGTGGTCTTGAGCGATAAGAACATCCATGATGCATTGCTGGGCCGCCTGTTGAACCGTCCTACTCACTAAGATCTTCCACAGTTGCCAGTGAGCATGAATGTCTTATTATTGTTAGATTATTCAAGCGTGCGTGCCATGCCACAGGCTCAGCGTCTTTCTTTCTCTATACGTTGCGATACTCGAATGCCGGACTGCCAGGTTCCGATGTCTCTATGATCGACCGCGTGAATCCCGGTCCCTCCCTCTGCAGCGCCTCGTCGACCAAGAACACCTCCGCGTCGACCAGGTTCAACGATCGTTTCAAGTTCGGCAAAAACTCGGTCAAGACTTGCGATTCCGAGAACGACAGGCTCCGATCGAACGCGACCTTGGCCCCAAAGTCTTGCATCCGTTTCTGTTTATTGGCGCCATCAGCCTCACACGCCGAAAACGATGAAAGAAAGTGAAGCGCACCTTGAACGCTTGCACGAACGGCATCGCGCGTTTATCCTTGATCAGTCCCTTTTCTGTCAACAACGCCCTCGCGCGCGCGTCGTCGACCTTGTCCTCAGCGGCGATGTACGCCTCCCTGACAGCATCTACGCACGCCTCTTGCCACTCAGGGAACCGCGTCGCCACGTACACCCGCACGCTCTTGGGCGACTTGGGGTCAAACGAAGGGCCGTCCGGCTTTCCCTTTTTCCCCTTTTGGAGCTTCTTCAACAAGGTCGTCTCAGCGTCCCGGATGGTCTTGAGTGTGCTACGCATGTACGCGCCGGCTTCGATCAGGGTGCGGTCGGCGGTGCGGCCGGGGTCGGGCCAACGGGCGAGCTGGATAGACTGGGGTTCGTGCAGGAACGCGAGCCAGATGTGCTCAGCAGAGTGTGGTGCAAAGGGCGTCATGAGCAAGGCGGAGGTGCGAACCCAGTATTTGACGAGGTCGACGTGCATCCCGACGTCCGCCGTGACTTCGCGGTACCAATCCCGGATGTTTTGGAACTCGTAGAAGCCGTACTTCAAGGCGTCCTTGAAGGAGGTGCTAGAGTGATGAGTCAGAGATGCAGAGATGTGATCAGAGTGAGAAAAGGACGCACGCGTCGTAGTGGTGCTTGGTGATATTGATGTGATCGATGATTTCCTCCTCAAAGACGCGATCGTGGTAGTTTCTGGGGCCCGTCCTCAACTTGGATTCGTCTTTCAACATATCCTGACGATTCGCGTCAGTAGATGACCGATGCACCTGAAGAGCAAAATATGTACCTCACACCATCCCAGCAACGTGTGCAAACGCAGGATATTTGCATTGGCCGTCTTTTCGTCAAAGTTGGCGTCCTCGATACCGTCACCAGCGTCGGCCAAGGACAATCGCATAGCGTCTGCGCCAAACTTTTCGATACCTTCTCGGAGGGTCAAGGAATTCCCCTTGCTCTTCGACATTTTTTGTCCGTTGAGCATCAAGTGACCATTCATGCGGATGCTCAGAGGCCGCTTGTCTTCTGGGAAGATGGCGACGTGGTTGTAGAGCAAGAACGTCAAGTGGTTTTGTACCAGGTCCTTGCCGGACGATCGAATGTCGAATGGATAAAAGTAGTTGAATTCGTGCTTCATCACATCCGCTTTCTCCCTAGGAAAGGGCTCGGGATTTGGCCAAGGTCCGTCGCAGAAGATGTACTCCCAGGCTTCGTCGGTCATTTGTTGAGCTGTCACGCCCAAGGGGCCGACGGTGTGCCCAGTGATGTCGCCGCCTGTTTCATACAGTGCGTGAGATAGGATGAAACGAACGGGATGGTATGAGGGGTATACCTTGGAGTAGATGGGCAAAAGTGTAGTAGGCCGGATACAGCGTCGAGTCGCTCAGACTCTCGACCATGAACTGGGGGTCCCAAGGCATCTTTGATCCCAAACCGTAGGTACGCGCGCATGCCCATTGGTTCAGCCAGGCCAAGGTCGACTCGAACAAGTTACGGGTCTCTGTCGTCCAGGTGTTCATCCTTGCCAAGTGTCTGAAGCATACGGTCAGTACGACAGCCGTGAGTCCAAAGAAATAGCATACCTTTCAGTCTGCGCTCTCCAAGCCGGTTCACCATAGTCCATGTACCACTGATCCATCAAGGCAACGACACATTCGTCTGCACTGCGCGACACGACCAAGTTCTCGGGCTCCGAGTAGGTGACGGCCAACCCTCGTTCTATGAGCTGTGTGCGAACCTTTGGTTTGGCGTCTTGAACCGACTCCCCTTTGAAGTCACCGATAACCATAGAACCGCTATAGAAGCCCTCTTTGTATGCGATCTCCTTTGCATCTGTTAGCGCCTTGGCGTCTTTCGGCGATTGAATCTTGAGTTCTTTGCAGATTGCAACGGCGGTGAGGTCCCCATATTTTGTGGTCTTGAGGACAGGAATGGGTTCAAAGTCCAGCCACTTGGGATCCACTTTGTAGTACTCTGCTTTTTTACGCAGGTCTTCCGTCGTCATATAATCGTCTGGCGAGTCGGAGGGTACGGAGGTTACGACGCCAGTTCCCTGTAATATGAATCCTGTTGAGCGTCGCTACAATGACACAGTGAATGGGATTCGTGCCTTGGTTACTTTCACGGTATCCATTGGTAGGACGTATACTTCAGGCTTGACACCGAGAGGAGCCTTGACTCTGGTCCCAACAATGCTTGCACCGTCGATCTCCAACAACTGCACAACCTCTCCTCGTGAGGGTGAAAGGCCTTGGAAAGCCATGTTGCGCGCTGCTCGGGGAGTCACAAGGAAGGCATCTTTGTCGTTTATGGCGAAAACGCCGTACTTCAAAGATGGTCCGACGAAACAGTTAGTTTGACCGTACCTGCAACCCAACGGCGTGAGCAAACTTGGGTGGATGTGAGCGTGACAAAACTTACATTGTCTCCGGGCGCAGGGTGGCGGGAACCAAGTACACTGTCCTGCCCCCAACTTTACCCTCGATGGCTGTCTTGGCTGCAGGGCTCCATTCGACCACCTCCATCTTTACGGCGACATACTCCTGGGGACCAACACCTTCTCCTTCAGATCGATCGTGATCCATACATGGTTGGCCATCTTTGGGGCTATATATGGTATATCGTTCGCCAAATTTAACTTTTCCCAGTGCATGTAGTTTGTTCATTTGCCATCGGACGAAAGAGTCATAGTATGGGTTGAGATCGGTTGTGAGGAAGGAGCGACGCCAGTCTATCCGGTTTCCCATAGCATTGTTGTCAGCCTAGGTTAAAAGGTGTTAGACAAGAAATAAATCGCAACGTGAGGCGTACTTTGCATATCGGTGGAAAGTAGGACAGCCAGTAATAAGGATCAGCGAACTTCTTGACTTCAACACGGGGCACGCCGATGGATTCCATAATTTGGAATTGGTAGGTGAGACCAGTGGACTTGGCAGCTACTTTTCCCTTTGTCGCTTTTCCGACCTGAACAGTTTGGGCCGGGCCATTCTCAGTCGGCTTTGTTGCCTCGTCTTCCGCGTTGGGATCATATCGTTCAAAATTTTCGCCGAAAAGCTCCATCTCACGAATGATTTTGTCTGATGCCGCCTGATGGGAGCTTGAGAGTCATCCCCATGATAGCGGTGCAGACGCACCTTGATTGGCATCCCGGTTGCATGCAGGCCGTGGGGAAACAAGACGCGCTTTCCAAGCATGCGTTGGTATCCTGCAGTAAACTCTATTTTTGAGATAGTGAAAGCATGACCGAGGTGCAAAGATCCGTTCATGTATGGGTAGGGAAAGTTTCCAAACCACTTTGGGTATTTCTCCTTGATCTGGTCTTGGGAGAGGCCACGGACTTCATCCTGCGAGGGAGCGGCGGTCTCGAAGAGACGATCCTCCTGCCATCGGGCTTGGTATTTCTTTTCCAAGGATGTCAAGTGATCTCGTTTCCCTGTCTGAATGCAAATGAGCACCTTGTAGTATGAAGCCAGAGACAATATGTGGCTACCTGTGCGAGTTCCAAGGTATTAGCCATGCTATGTGAATGTATTTTACAACGCCAGAGAAGGCGGAACGTCGCGGTGGAGCGCAACAGAGCTGTAAAATAGATTGCAATCAGCTGGTGAGTCACAAACCACCCGTGTCACACACGCGTCTAGTCACGCGTGACACGTTCATCATCATGCCAGGGCCATGTAACAACAACAACAGAAGAAAGAAGAAGCAACAGATCAAGCGGGACAAGAAATTACAGCCAGTCATTCTCGAAATTCCATCCGACGACGGCGTTTTCGTCGCTACTCCCAACATATACGATCCTGGAAACGGACCACGCGTCCGAGACACGCGTGCATTCCTTGACTCTTTCTTTGCTCAGCCCCCCGCCTTGGAAGACGAATTGTGTGCAGAATTTGCTCAAGATGAGATCCTGCAAATGCTATGCACCGTCCTGCCCGAGGAAATTGCCATAGTACGTGGTCCATTCGGGTCGCCTCACGTGTACCAATCTCCGTACAGATCCTATGGTACAACAAGAGTCGAACCACGGGCCGTGTCTGTCCTTCGTGTCGACGTCTGTACAACTTGGGCGACATCCTCCCAGACCTGATTCAGGAAAATCCCAAGCTCTTTACTGAGACTCAATCACCGTATCTTGCTCGTGAGCAGGAAATATCTGGCTTATGTAGGCAACCGTCCAGCCATGAGACAAATCATTGACGACTGAACACCGTAGGTTCACCGCTGTGCTTCATAATGGCGGCCTTCAATCATCCCAGCGCTATCAAGACTACTTGGGGACGCGTGGCAGAAGAGATAGACGAATATACGTGGGACCTCCTGAACGGGCCAGGCTCAGGTGCTGGCGAAGAGGGTCTCAGTCTGCTGGTCAAAATGGCGCGACTGCCAGACTTGGGTTTGGGACAGCTGTGTATGCCTGATGTTGACTTTGGACCTGATGACTAGTTATGAGACAGACAGTGTATCTATTGTACTGTAGATCTGGCTATAATTACACACGGAGACCCCCCCGGACACTCGGAGGCACGCCGGCCGATGGGTAGATGGAACACGCGTCGAGTAACGCGTGTAAGGGCCGGAGATGCCCGGGAAGAACTGTTTGTTGAACGGCGCTTACGTGAGCAGAGTCCGTGCTTTTTTCTCACGGTTTGAAAAATGCCAGGTGTCCCCTTATACGAGGCTCCCACCCGCCAAACGCTCTCAGCCAACCTTGCCTATAGCTGTACTCTGCGGCCCACCCCGCCTACCCCTACACCACCCCTCACTGTAGTATACAACAAAGGTTCGTCGTCTTTTATATTTTATCTACACTTGGATCGTATTCCTCGATCTCTAGCGATGCTGGACAACCCTCTTTGTCCCCGTCGCTCCCAGTCGTCGACGTCGTGCTACGTCCGCGCTGGTTCCGTGTTTGTTTGGCTACAGACGCGTCGACGCGCACCGTGTCCCACTACACCCCATTCGACTTGCACACCTCCTCGCGTGTTCACGACGTGTTAAATCGTCTGCTAATCCATTTTTTCTCCTCTAGATGCCCAAGGAAGCCAAACCCAAGGTTCGTTCCTCACATTTTACCTGCCAAACACGCATATAGTACCATACATGCTACCTTTTACCTCCATCCATGCGTTCCTCTTCTCCTCTTCGTTCGTACGTCGTTGCTCACCACTCCTCACAGCGCAAGGCTGCTGAAAAGTCGGAAGCCAAGACCGCCAAAGGCTCCAAGTCAAAGGCCAAGGGGGGACCCAAGCGACCTCTCTCTGCTTATATGTTCTTCAGTCAAGACTGGAGAGAGAGAATCAAGACTGAAAATCCTGACGCTGGGTTCGGTCAGTGACCCTGACTACCGTGTGATCCTCATCTAACGTTTGCACAGGTGAGGTCGGCAAACTCCTTGGTGCAAAGTGGAAGGAACTTGAGGAAGACGAGAAAAAGGTCAATGCCTTTGCATACTGTGTCTCGCACATCTTCTAATATTCCGTTCAGCCTTATCTCGACATGGCTGCCAAAGATAAGGCACGGGCTGAGGAGGAGAAGGCCTCCCTAGCTACCGTCAGTCTGCCTTTGCTATCCTTTCCTTCTTGGCTAACATCCCAGCTCGTTAGGCAAAGGCCTCTAAAGAAAGCGGCGAAGAGGTCGGCGACGACGACGACGAGTAACCGTCGGAGCCACACTCCTCATTACGTCTGTACAAGACTGTTTTTCCTTGCTCCCGAGGTGCAACTTAATCGTGAATTATCCTCTCCTTCGTCGTTACAAGTACAATAACTTCCGCTCCGCGAAATATGTGCCTACCGTCGACCCTCCTTAACTATTTTTTTCTTTCCCTTTGAGTGTATTCAATGCTCGTGTGCTCTCATGTGTTTTCTCTCTCCTCTCTCCTTGTCTTCCTTCGTAGACCTCGTTTTGCACGTTGTCCGTATTTGCTCACTGAAAATGATTGTATGTTGTACGATCAACAACATATGTGCGTGATGTTATAACCGAGTCAGGTGACTTCGTCACATGCGTTTCTGTGAAGACGCGGCGTGACTTCTTGACATTAATGATATCGCGATGTCTAACAGCTTGAAGGGGAACGCGAAGGCTGCATATCAGCAGAGTCTGTCCTCTCGTCCCGCTCGTTCATGCTACCTATTGACGATATAGCCGGACAGGGAATTTGAGCTCGATCCCTGCGCCCCTAGGTATGAGAGGGAAACTTTGCACGATGAAGATTGCGTTGACGCGGAATGATTCAGAACCGGATTCCGATCCAGAATTTAACGCCGGCGCGTTTGTTTACGAGACGAAAAAGGAACAGAAACGTTCTCGCAAGTCGTCTGGTGCGTCACCGGTTCGCAAGTCCAGGGCAAGACAAAGTGATGGTTTTAATTATACTCGACCATCGAGTGCTTCTGGTGAGCATGTTTTCGATGGCGGTTTTTTCGTAATTCATCGTGTCACACAAAGGGTTCCGTCGTGCTAGGGAGCCAAAGACGAACCCACTCTTGCAGTATTTCGGTATGGAAGTGTGGTATTGTGTATCTCAGGGACGAAGATGACCTTTGCTTGTCTAGGCGGTTACCTTGACTTGCAATCTGCTTCCGAGGATGAGAATGCGGAAGTAGATGAGGCATCAGACGTTGGCTCACACGAAGATAGTGACATCGAAGCACCTACGGTTTCTAGAACATTGACAATGTTCTCGCAATCTCAAGGGGCACATCCCAGTGCAGGTGTTGTAGCCCCTGTGGTAGATGATTCTGAGACGGAATCAGAATCGGAGGCAGAACCACCTGTGCATACAGTGAAGCGCAAGACACCCTCTTTCCCGCAAGTCATGCTTCCATCAAAGCGCAAGCGGACACCTCCCTCGAAGGGTATGCGATCAACTGCAAGGATCTTTCTTCGATCCTTGAGCTAATTCGTTGCAGACGATTCTGAGACAGAGTCGGAATCGGAAGAAGACGAATTTGTAAAGAAAGCCGCTCAAGCCATCTCAGCTATCCCATCAGACTCGGAGACGGAATCTGAAGACGAGGAGGACATGATTGCTAATCCCGTCTGCTACCCCTTGCACTGTATTATTTCTGTTACATTTAACTCGTCTGCTACAGGCATTCGGTCCTCGACCAGGCCTTCCGCTTCGCGAAGGCCAGAAATACCTCGGGCCTGTTGTCCTAAGCCGCGAGAACGGTATTATGGTACCAGCTGCAATCAATACCTATTTAAGAGAATACCAACGTGAAGGTGTACAATTTTTCTGGGATTTGTATAACGAAGAGCGAGGTGGAGTTCTTGGTGATGATATGGGTCTTGTAGGTCAACTTGTTGCTCCTGTTTCAACTTTGAGATGCTCATGCGACTTTGACTGTAGGGTAAGTGTTGGTATATCATGCACTAGAGAGTCTCTCATCCTGGCTACGATGACAGGGAAGACCATTCAGGTTATATCATTCCTCTCTGCTATTATGAAGAAATACGGTGATCGCAGGGATGTTGATCGGAGACGGAATCATGTCTCAACACTTCAAGATGGTGTACAGTGGAAAAAATATCGAACTCTTCCTCCCCCGGATGCTGTATGGCCGACTTGTTTGATTATCGCACCGTGTTCGGTGGTCGAAAATTGGAAGCGCGAATTTGAGAAGGTGGGTGCCAACCTATTTCACGAGAGTACACTCTAACCAACGGGCATGCTATCAGTGGGGATATTTTGAAGTTGGTTCTTATACTGGCTCGCCGACGAACCGAGAGGGGGTCCTCACGGACTTCAAGATGGGACGTTTGGATGTGGGTAGGTGTACATTTGAGTCTCAGTTCCGAGGCTAGGCTTATTTCTCTGCAAGTCATTACCTCTTTTGAGCTCGCGCGCAAGGATATCGCGTTGCTCGACGAGCTGCCCTGGTCGGTTATCATGGTTGACGAAGCCCATCGTATCAAGAATCCCCAGTCCAAGATCACTAAGGCTTTCCACCGGTTCACGTGTATGCGGCGGTTCGGTCTCACAGGAACAGCAATCCAGAATTCTTACAACGAATTGTGGACGATTCTTGACTGGACCAACCCTGGGCAGCTGGGATCTATGAAACAGTGGAAAGGATTTGTTGTCAAACCGTTGACTGTCGGTCAATCAACGAATGCGACCGAGGATGAAAGGACTAAGTCATTGGTGAGACGCAACCCCTCTATTCTGTTGGAAGAAAATGGCTGACTCACTGCAGGCTGTCGCAGAGGTGGTGAGGGATAAGTTATTGCCACGGTTCTTCAAACGAAGGTTAGTGTTTGTTACTTTGTTTCCCTTCACCTCCGACGAGTCTCCCAGAACCAAGAATATCATCAAGAATCAGGTAAACAATCCGCGTCATACCTTATCCCATGGTACTAAAAATGGTACAGCTACCAATGAAGATTGATGAGGTCGTCTTCTGTCCTCTGTCACCTCAACAAATCAAGGTGTACAAGCACATTCTCGCAATGGACCCAGTCCAAAACATTATTCGAAAGGATGAACTCTGCGATTGTCAGTCACAACAAAAGTCCGTCCAGAATGAAGTAGGTTGGTTAACGATTACTGACTTGTTGACGTTCTTCAAGGCGTAAAGATTGTTGTCATCCGTTTGGAAAGGGAGACGTTCTGAAATTCATGTCTATTTTGATCAAAGTTTCGAATCACTTGGCGCTGATTCTCCCAGGTGAGTCATTTTACGTGCAAGGGTAACCACGGCTAACAAGGCTGTTAGCTCCCCACGATACTCAAGAGCAGGTGAGTAATCCCAGAATCCTGACTGCATTCTGCAGTTCTCATCGCACAACAGACTCTCCGGCATCGCGAGCTGGCCGCGCTTGCGTTTGCAGGAGGATCAGTTCCGAAATTCGGGACGGCGATGATGCAACCGTCGTTTTGTGGGAAATGGCTAGTGAGTCGCACTAGTTCTCTGTAGGCATCACACTCCAATTGGTTTATAGGTTCTCGATACATTGCTCAAAGATTGGAGAAAGGATCGATCGAACAAGGTTCTTATCTTTACGAAATCTGTCAAGTTGCTTGAAATGTTGGAATTCCATCTCAACAATTGCGGTACGATGAATGTAGTTGTGACTTTTCCATCTGTTCACCCTGTACAGGTTACGGATTTTTGAAAATAGACGGATCCGTCGGTCCTTCAGAAAGTAGGGAGCAAGCTTCATGTCGAGCAGTGGAGAGACTCACGCCCTCGGCCCAACAGGAATGCCAATCATCGACAGATTTCATGAAGACCCCGATGTCTTCATATTCCTGATCTCCACGCTTGCCGGGGGAGTTGGTTTGAACTTGACTGGCGCCAATAAAGTTGTCATCTTTGGTAAGGATCGATGAATCGTTGTTTTCATTTTCTGACGAGAACACCGCTATGGAGACCCCAACTGGAGTGAGCACCCTCCGCTTCGCTTGGTGTTGCGTTTCATTGACTGCTATAGACCCCGCCCATGACTTGCAGGCAATGGATAGGGCCTATCGTTTCGGTCAAACCCGTGACGTCTATGTTTATCGACTTTTGGGAGCAGGTTCGATCGAAGAATTGATTTACGCTCGACAACTTTACAAGCAGCAGCAGATGGCGATTGGCTATCAAGCTAGCGTGCAAACGAGGTAAAGATCCGTGACTGAATAGCTGATGATCGAATTTGACAGAGTGTATCGCCAGGTATTTCTCGGGCGTGCAAGGAGATATCACGAGACCGGGCGAGCTATTCGGTGCGAAAAACATATTCAGACTTCACGAGGACACCCTTGCTACCAAACTCGCGGTAAGGACTCGAATTCGGGGTTATGGCCGAGGGACTCAAAAGTCTGGCATTAGATCGAAACGGCATCCATTGTTGAGCTCGACTGGGCCTTGGCCCATCATAGAGGGAAATCGAGGCGGCGGTCGACCGCCAAGGATGACTGGTTGCAAGAAGCGGATCAAAAAGGGAGTAAGGAAGACGTAATTATGATTCCTTCGTCGCATGAGCTTTCGGACATTGATACTTCTTACAGGCGGATCTGTGCGGGTTGACTGCTCTGCTCTTTGATGATGGTAAGTGAATGAACTGTGGATTCGTTCTGAAGAATGAACACGTGTTTGCATCAGACGCTCCCGAGGTTGCAGAAGAGGATGATGTACAAAAGATGCTCGGTGCAATAGGCGTGAAGTACAGCCATCGAAATGACGACGTGTTGGTTCCCAGTCGGATCGAGGAAGAGCGATCGCGGAATGCGCTCAAGGTTTGTACGAGTCACATGGCAGAACTCGTTGATTGAGGACATTCAACATTCATTAGGAGCACAAACGACGTAGAGCCGCGGCGAGGAAATCCAGGGGGTCTGATACAGGGATCAAGACACCGGAGATAGCTGAGTGGCCTCCAAAGCGGAAGCATCACAAGCCGCCACCTACCCCGATGGAACAGTGAGTCGGTCGCTCCCTGGCTTTGTGACGTGTCGTTGACAATTGTTACGTGCCTGCAGGCTCGTCTCTCGCCAAAGGGCCTTGATCGAGCTGGGATACATCAAGGATTCGTCAGACGTGCCCGTTTTTGCTCAGTCTTTGTGAGTTTTTGCTGCGTCGACGTTGGGCAAGGCAGGTAATGACTTGTCTTTTCAGCTCGAGGAAGTCGATCGAGGAGCGAGAAGAGATACTTGGCAAACTCGACGAACATGCGCGATTCTTGAAGTTGTAATTTGGAAGGGTGTGAGTCACAGCGGGAGAAGAGAAGGGACAAGTCGTTCCATTATGAGTGTATGTACGAGACTGGCAAGAGAAATCTTATTGGAAGGGTGTTCGAGGGGGTCTCGATGATGGCCGATGCGGCCTGCTGGTGATGTCCCTGTGGTTATTACAAATATGTAGTGATCAGCAACGATCGAACGGAAAGGCACCAGGGGACGATATTAGGCGGCTTTCGGGCTCCGACAAGGTTCGAACCAATGAGTGATCGATCTATTCAAATATTCGAAAGTCCCGCGCCGCGCTCTCTCACATGCCCCGCTCCCAAAAACCGCCAAGTCCACGTAAGTCCCCCCAAACAGTTCAAGTCTGGATCTAAGTCACGCCATTATCGCAGCGAGATTGAGAAGTACAGATCTACCAGAAGACACAGACGGTCGAACAGTCGAACCAGAACCCTTTCTCAGTGGACATCCTATCTTGCCCGAAGACATGGGTGCGTTGGCACCACACTGATCAAAACACAAAAAACGACTCACGTATTCGATTTCTAGATATCGCTGATCTGACGCAAGCTCAGCTCTACGAAATGAATCAAGCAAGTATGGCTTTTCGATCCCATCGGCTTTACCTCGTGACAGCCGTCCACAGAAACTTCTTGAAGAGAGCATGGGGTCAGAGCGTCCTCTAGTCTCTCCGCCTGAAACAACATCTATCCTGCGTGAAGAATATTCTAATTCCCCGGATTTCCTGGCTCAGATAGACGCTCTCGTCAATCAAGGATACAGGACTATCATTCGCGCCAAAGGTAGATGTCACATCTTTCACCTATGTGGCGCAATCGAATATCTCACTTTATAATCTTCTTTAGGCGATGGTGATTGTTTCTATCGAGGTGACTAGACTTTATCTGTCGTGATCTCATTTTTAGATACATTCCAGTCCTTTAGCGTTGGCATTTGCCTACCTGGATCGACTCATACGCTCTCAGGGGATCAACAACGATCGGTTAGCTGCTACCAAGGATATGCTTTTATCCGCCGGCTTCGACGACAGTGTCTATGAACAACCATATGAGATCCTCCAGGATGTGGTTCGGTCCCGTCATCTAGGCCTTGCAAAGGCAAAGGAGGAGCTCTGGAGTACTTTCGTGGACCCAATGTGTACGCTCACCATCTGTACATGACGTCCGTCCGTCTCACGCCATTCTTCCAGCTTCCAACTATATCGTGATGTATATGCGTCTGCTGACCTCTGCCCAGATGCGCAACGACGATCAGTTCGCAGACTTTCTCTTCGATCCCGAGTCGCAAATGCAAATCTCTGTCGATGATTTCTGTCGACGATTCGTGGAACCGCTTGGGAAAGAGACAGGTGAGTGTGCATGGCATTGTCTTTCCGCTTGGCCTGGCATCACGAAAGAAAAGATCATGTTCAGGTGGCTGCTCTCGCCCAAGCATTGAATGTGCACGTCAAGGTTGCTTATCTCGATGGCCGCTCCGCAAACGGCCAGGTCAACTTTGTCGATTTTTCGGAACACGTGTCGGGTGGTGCAGAGCCACTAGTTTTACTATACCGGTGAGCGATATTCGTTCTCTGGTCACATCGACCTCGTTGATGGTTTGTTTGCATCAGGCCCGGTCATTACGATATTTTACAGAAGGGCGCGTAAAAGAAGACGAGGATCGACCAAGGAGTTATGGTATCATGAAGCATATTCCATGTAAGATATACATACCCAAAATGCGCTGGATGATTGTGGTTCATGCCGAAAGATGGTTTGATCTTACAAGGGGGAAAACATTACCGGGCAAAGCTGCTGCGTACCTGCATCCCTAACTTCGTGAATGACGGCAACGTGACCCCAAGTTGGTGTTATCCAAGAGGTGCAGGGTTACAAGCGATGCCGCTAATATCACAGTGACGAGCGATGCGACGCCTAATCGCGAAAAAAAAAACCAGCCGGGCGGATCTCGAGACATGGATGCCGGCTGATAAGGCTCCGATCCCCTTTTCGATATGACTTTCGCGAGGATCTAGATAAGGAGTCAATAGGAAACTGCGATAACGCAGAATAGAAATCCGTCCCTGTCCGGAAGGCTGTCATGTCAGACGTCCTACGACTTGTTGATTTGAGTATCCTGGTTCAACCATTGCTCCCTAATGATTGCATATCATGGACGGCTGCCTTGAAGGACGATGAGTGGTACTAGTCAATAATGTCACGGACAAGCTCACTAAGTTGGGTGCTAAGGCAGCTGAGCATAGGGTATGGCACGCCTGCGAATCATCGGATCCTATCAGATAAGATAAACAGTGCCACCTGGGGCAATTTGCGAGCCGAGCTTGGCAAGACAACTTGAAGGGTTGTGGTTACTTTCATAAGGGTATGTACTTACTCCATACAGTATCCATCATGGATCAGTGACGGGACTAGCCACCTAATCCAACTTGAAGCTTCTGACAAGTTGACGTTTATCACGTCATACCGAAGGTGGTGATTTTGAGTTGTTTCATTCGGTGAGCTCATGAAGTAAGGATTCAGGTTGCCGCCGCATCTTATCATAAGTCCTGGTACTAGTCACTAGCCTGACATTGATCAGCATTTTCTTCCATGGAAACCATTCACAGCGTCACAGCGAACTGGCAATCAATACGCACTGAGACTCTCAATGATGGCCGACCGGCGACAGAACTATCTATAAATAAATATTAGTTCGAGGAGTTTGACTTGGGGTAAAGTCTAAACCGCGATCGGGACCCGCGGACCCGATTTGTGTCCTGCAATCCGTAAGAGCGTAGCAAATTCGAAGTTCCAAAAAGGGCCGTACTAGAAGGACCGAAAAGCCACGCGGACCAAGGAGGCGAATTGGAGTAGGGCACCGCTTACCGCTTGGGCGCAGAAGCAACTTGGTTGAGACCTTGTGACATAAGGTAACGTCCCTCCCATTGGAATTCTATTCCAAATGACAACACAGCTGACGTGGGAGCGTACGTACGGTGCTGATTAGAAGGCTGTTCCACAGGCGATAAAAAGTCGGTGCCAGTGCTCTGCATTCCGTGTACCGTGACCCCATTTCGCACTTATTGCAAGATGTCACGGAGCAACGCTGGCCATCAATTGACTTACAGATGCGCAGCTATTGTTCGACGGGTGCGCTACCAGAGTGGTAGGTTCTAATAGTCATGGAATTTCGCCTTTAGTACTGATCTCCCCAGTTTCTTCACTTACATTCCTCATCTGGAATTCCATCGTGACATTTGATGACGAAGTCGAGTATATTTGGACGTGCGTAACGAGTCTAGTCGTCTTCGGGGTCGGCTGCCAGACGCTGTAGTTCTAACTTCTGAGCGCACACCACAGTATGCGTAACAAGAGCCCTTTCAAGTGGGCATACTTCATTTTCCGCTACGTTGTTCTAATCGCCCATGTGTGAGTACATTGCAACGTTGCATCTTATGCAGTGAGACGTCACTTCAACCTAGAATGCACAACATCATGATGGAACCGTTGGGAAACGGCAGCAACCCCTCTTTTCTCTGCAACTTTTGGTGGACATACATCAATTGTTTTAGTCAGTTTATGGGGACGTTGCTAGAGCTGATTTTGGCCTCCCGCGGTAAGAGGTTATTTCTACCTCACAAGGCTCTCAATGAGACGAAGTACACAGTACTTGCTTTTTATAATCGGTCCAGAAGGGTAGCTCTGCTATTGTCGATCATGATTTTGACAGAGGTTGTGGGGGCGGTGAGGATGATGCTATGGTCATGGGGTAATATACGTTTCTACGAATCATGCCTTCTAATGATTGGGTCCAACAATAATGAGGAGCAGAGGTGAGTTCCATCCCCGCTGCTGGTCACAAGTGCACTGAATGGGTCGTATACTTAGCATGATAGTGTTCGCGTGCCACTGCACGCTTATTTCCCTGACATTATTCAAGTATGTTTCTGCTCTGAGAGGTGGTTGGGGCAGGACTCCCCTTGTATCGCTGGTCATTCGTGACGTTAGTATGGCCTATGCTTTACCATTTTGTGAGTGGACGTTACTGCAAACAGCTATGTCAGCTAGCTCGGTGCTCATCTGATGCGTTAGCTTTGATCATAATAATTTTTGCTATAAGCCCCGCTAGGGAAGAACAAGTTTCGATTTTTTTGTTCGTAATCTTTACTAGGTGACATCGTGCCATGATGCTGACATTCGGCTTCCCTTTTTCTTTTTCTGCAATTCAGCTGGTTCACGGCTTTGAATAGCGTCCTAGTACGGTCCACACTTTTCAGAATGTGTTCATTCATGACATGGCTATCTAGGGGTGTCATATGATACTGAACATGGAGCGCTTGGCAAGAAGGGATATTCCAACAGGAACTGGCCATCCGATGTTCACGAGCCAATTCAGCATATCTTCATCAGAGTCTACCGTGACCGATCCTGGGCATGAAGGATCCTACCCCCTAGCCTCGCTGCCCCAGTGATCACTCAGCGTTCAGCATTCAGAGTGACCACACCCTGATCGCTTGACATCTTCTGTACATCGTTTGCGACTGCAGGTCAGTTGATCAGTCACTGGTACTCGGACTCTTGTGTACATTTTTGACGCGTTGGATGGGGACGTTACTGTGTATCATATCAACTTTTTAGCTTTCTAGAATGCTGTCCTCTGTAAATTACACAAACTTGAACACAATAAAAACCAACTACAGTCGTCAGACCAAGTTATGTCACTACCTGACCCGCACTTACTGACCCACACGAATCAGATATGCATTGACTGGACGCAGACTGTCGTGACATACAGCTTACGTAGATGGAAAAGAGCACATCTTGTCAGCGGTGCGAGGAAAGAAAGGGAACAGTAAGTTACCGGGCCGCCGCACAAAAGCCACGTGCGGGGGATTGCCTGGGGTTAGGTTACAGCGAATCGGGGATATACATAATAGGTGCCTGAGTAGTCAGAGTGAGAGCTTCGCCTCAGGCCTTGAGAGTGCAAACGTGGAGATACCGAATCCAATTGTTTACGAAGTCACACCCGGTCCAGAATGATTGATCAAACCTATGAGTCAGACAATATGTACCCAATGGATAAAGTTCAGCTAGTAGGCAGTAAGTAACTTGAACTGAGCATACGGGGGAGGGAATGGGTTTCACTGGAATGCGCTGGAATGCGCATTCCGCTGGACGAGCAAGAGATCATCAATCATCCGAATTGGGTCGGTGGACTATGATTACATAATAAATTCACACGTGTACGTCGTCGAGCGCTAATTATTTCTTTTGTCCGAACTTCCTTGCTTCCGACCTGATGACCCCCTACGATAACGCCACTTCTAACTTGGTGAAACTTTCAGCGACTCCTAGACCTGCGGAATTTGAATGCGGGAAGCTCTCGGGCCATCCATTATTAAATTCCGGATCACAGGTTCGCGCATCAACTCGACAATTTCACTTGCAGTCATTAGTGAAATAAAGGCATCCCCATCTTGAATCTCATGAACGAGCTTACTGTATTGCTCCAGAAGCATCACGGACCAATATGACATCACGAAAACTCGTGTTCCAGTGGTTCCCAACTCGGATGAAACCCACCATCATAAGTTTGACCTATGCATCATTCGATCTTTTCCTATCTCTGATGGCCTATTGGCTTCTCAGTATTAAAATTCAATTAGTGGACGTCCACCGCCAGTCATGCGATTCAGTATGATAACAATATTTGCAGTCGTCGGCCAACTTGTTGCTCTGGCCATTGCGAAGCCTGTACCAAACTGGAAGACGAGTGGTATAGCTATACCACTCGCCAGACACTCTTCATCTCTGTTCTCCAATAAAAGCATAAATCTTGATGCAATCAGCTCTGATGCCATAACAGTCAAGGAGTACGTAGTAGAATGAACCATTATCTGGCCTGCTCAGACTTTTTTCTTATAGCAAAATCCTTCATGGCCTAGGCAATTATGAGATGAACATGGGAATGATACATCCTTTCGCTGTGGAACGGAGTGAGTCCGAACTCGGAAGGCGTGGCACTGGCATCCCACTGACCACCAGCTTCCATCGAGGTGACTTTTGGATGGGCGAGAATGCGATTGGCACTCCCAAGACATTGAAGGGTGAACTCTTTTATATCATTCTGATATATGTTTAGTCTGATCTTCATCACAGTCCAGATTGACACTAGTTCGGCGTATGTACTTTCTTTTAGTTCATACAGCTGATTTTGCTCAACTCAACGCAGCGATACGTGGGTGCTGCAGACTGGCTGCACTGGGATTTCCGGTGATCGCGACCTCTGGGATCCCCATTCATCCACAACTTCTAAGCAAGATTAGCCATTTCGGCTCAGGAAACGATCGTCACAGGCGATCGATAAAGTGATAATGTAACCATTGCTGGATTCACTGTGTGTTCCGTATCGCTTATGCGCATCACCACTGGATTCTGACATCGGGATAGGCAGACCCTCAGATGGTCGTAAAATCCTTGAAAATTTATCTGTTATTTTCGACACTGGTTCACCACTCATCTACGGAGATTGATCGGGTTGCAGAACTCTACAAAGCCATTGGCGGTACCCTCAAGGAACGTGGAAACATTGGTTACTATGAATGTGAGTTCGGGATTGCGTTCGGTACCTTGTTTTCTTTTATCAACAGCCTCCAGTACCTTGCGACTCTTTCCCAACGGTGGTCTTTACCTTAGATGGCCTGCCGTTTCATATCTTTCCCCAGGTTCTCGATCTCGGGCCAATGGAGGAGAGTTCTCCCAAATGTTTCAGTCCCATTGCCACCTCTCGCTCGTATCCTACCCAAGGTGAGATTTCATAGCTTATCGCTTCCTGAATCCCCTTTTGCGGCGCTAGATGGACTCGTTCTTACTATATGGCCTAGGAATTTGGACCATTGGGCTGCCTTTACTGGAGCGTATATGCACGATATGGGATTACGGTAATACACGGATTGGGTTTGCGGGGCTCGCTTGAACCATCGGCGAATGTTCTTGGTACACTGTATGTATGTGGCATGAACTTCTCAATTCCTTGCCACGCGCACTCCCGGTCGCAGCCTTCCTCACTTTCTGGAGTCAGTTGTGAGTTGCACTCCCCGGCGGTATAGCCCTGTCGTGCCCTCTCAGATTCGCTCCACTGTGTGTCTCCTTTGCACGATTCGGACTAACCTGCGCTCTAAACGTTCGGTCTGCTGGTCGTCACAGAAACCCCGTCATTCTGTACATTCCACCGCACCAAGTCTCACCTCTCTTTCAGACTCGGCAGACTCCCGACCTTGGCGCATCTGGTACCCAGCCAGATTCGCGAAGAGAACCCAGAACCTCATGGCTTGACATACTTCGAGTATCACCTTTCTTATTTCTCTCTATCCACATGCAGATATATAGGATTTCACCATATTTGATCTCTTCACTCTCTAGTGAGACAGCAACCGGATCGATTGGTGGTACTGCACATGTCAGCTCTTAATTTTGGACAACTCGCTGATGCAGCCGTTTTTAAATGGCAGCAACCCACCCATGCTTTGTTGCCTCTGGTTATACTGTAGTCTCCACACGGACTGCTGGGACATTGGTCGAGTTTGTTTTGCGTCTCGTGGTAAGGGGGGTCTGTTTCTTTATACTGGGAGACTTCGTCGTTAAGACATCCACAGTATTTGCCCTTCATAACGAATCCTGGATGGTGGGTTTTTCGCTGTCGATTGTCATCCTGACAGAGTCTGCGGGGACAGTGAGATTTCTATGGTTGCAGGACAGCATAAGCTTCCGTGGAGTTTGTCTTCTGATAGAAGAAACTAAAAGTAGTAGGAATCGATGGTAAGTTCAGTTCCACTCTTCACTGCACTGCAATAACTCAGTGTTTGTCTGCCTAGCAAATTAGTCTCTAACAGTCATTGCATGATCATTAGTTTAACAACATACAAGTATTTTTTTCGCTCTTAGAGCGGGCTGGGGCAGAACCCTGCTCGTATCACCACAATTCTCGACAGTGGCAAAGTGTACGCCACTGTTCTTCGTGAGTAGTACCTGATGTATCAGTTTTGTTCATGATAATACTACCTCTGTTTCATTTCGAGGATCAGTAAGGGATTATTGCTGCCTTGTCAGTGTTCTTCATTTAGCCTCATTATATTTTGCTGATGCCTTTTCATCTCTACCACTTAGTTGGGCATGTTACTGTCTAGCATCTCGGTATGAATCACCGTATGATCATGATTGCTTTAGGGAATTATCCATTTCTGACCTCGCATTTGAAAACTCTGTATGTACATCGGTAATCGATGCATGGAGCAGTGATCGGTAGGCGGTATCTGATCAGTGCCGATCTGGCAGGGCTTGGAGCTCCAATACATAGAAATTCAATGTTTACGTTGTCTCAATAAATCTCTCACCGGATAATGTTCCTAACAGCTGACATAGGAGCGACACGGCACTCCAGCCCTACTACATATTCATATACAACTTAGAAGAGGCCCGGGCCCGATGTTGGACATGCTGAACCTCGCAGTCACGCTAGATTTCGGAAGTTCCAGTTCACTCATTGTTCGCTTTTGCAAAATGTCTCTAAGAATTAATATCGACCAGCCATTGACTCCCGATTTATGCAGCTGCCGCTTGGGACGTGTGTCACTGTATTCTGAAAACATGTCATTTCACCGAGAAGGGCTGATCTTGCCTCATAGTTTCATCACTTCCTTTTCTGGTCTGGAACTCGATTGTGACGTTTGATGACGAAGTTGAGTATACAGTCGACTCCCTCCTAACCCATACCAGGTATAATCCATACTCCCTCCTAACCCATAGATTTTTCGATTTCCCAAGTTGGTTTGCAGTGATTTCGGGACATAATCCATAACCCATACCCATAGCAATTTAACCCCCAAGTATGGGTTATGGATATGTATAATTATATAACCAAGTTTGGAATACATATTATATAATTTGGGTTCTTCGAACACTTGAACTGTGAGAACCGCTCAAACTCCATCCACCTTCCCACCATGAAGCCTGTTGAGATGCTGAGAAAGGGCTTAGCCAAGCTCCGACGGCAGATATCAGACCGGAAAACAAGTCTTGAGGCTGCTCTTAAGGCTTCCCAGCCTGTGTCGGAAGCTGATCAGGATTGGTTGGACAATGAAGGAAACCTTATTGATGAAGAACGTGTGGTTGACCTCCTTGACCATGCATCAGACTTTGAACGAGGACTCGAGAGATTGAATTCACATGAGCAATCTCTAGTGGAGAATCTCAGACTTCTTGCCGGGGACAAGACTCCTTCAAAGAAGCGCAAGTGTATGAATTTCTTTAATTTTAAATTTTGTGCTAACCCCGGGCCATTTTCAGGTCCAGAACTGAATCCGTCCAGCCAAAGTGAGCAAAAGGACATTGTGAAACCTCTGCGTACAGGCCCAGGAAGAGAAAATGCGACTTTGATACAGCGAATCGAGATTCTTGATTGGCATCATGCGAATGGGAACAACCAGAGCAAAACGGCGCAGCACTTCGATCGGATTTACCCAAATCTTCGACTCAAGCAGCTAAAGATATCTGACTGGTGCAAACATGAAGAAAAGCTGCGGAATGAATATGCACACAGCACAGATGCAGCTCGCTCAGCAAAACGGATTTGTCAGACGCAGCATCCCGAGATCACCGAGATGTTGGATTTATGGGTCTCAAAAGCCATGACTGATGGCATTCTTCTCACCGGCGAGGTTTTGCGTCAAAAATGGCAACAATTTGCAGATTTGGCTTGCATTCCCAATGATGAGCGATTGAGCCTTAGTGATGGTTGGCTTAGTCGATATAAGTCGAGAACCAAGCTAAAGCAACTGAAACGCCATGGAGAGGCTGCTTCGGTGACGAGCACAAGTGTTGAAAAGGAACGGCATCGTTTACAAGAGCTTATCGAGAAGTCTGGCTATCAGCTCCGTGACATTTTCAATACAGATGAAACTGCATTATTCTATGCGTGCGTTTACCATAGCATTCTATAAAGACTCAGAATCATTGATACCCTCAATAGTATGCCTCCCGACCGCGGACTTTCTGACAGAAAACAGTCCGGTGTCAAGGGAAAAAAGAACCGGCTGACCTACTTGCTCACAGCCAATGCAGACGGCTCCTTGAAATTGCCTCCCTTCATTATCGGAAAATATCACAAGCCCCGCGCATTTCAGAACCAGACAGGCTCACAGCTCGGTTTTTATTACCGCAACAATACCAAGGCTTGGATGACTGGGTCACTCTACCAGGAGTGGTTGTTGGACTGGGATCGAAAGCTGCGGGCGGATGGTAGGAAAATTCTCCTCCTCCAGGACAACTTCTCTAGCCACATCATACCCAGTACACTCACCAACATTCGAGTTGAAAATTTCGAGCCAAACCTTACCGCACATGTACAGCCAAACGACCAGGGCATCATCTGTTGTTTCAAGGCACATTATCGTGCAATGTTCATTCAGCGCGCAGTCGACCTCTACGAAAGCGGCACCACTCCTTTGGAGATATACAACATAGACCAACTCAAGGCAATGTGCCTCACGCAAGACGCATGGAATGAAGTCGATACTACAACTATTTGCAATTGCTGGAGGAAGGCTGGCATTTTACCGAAGCTCATTTTGGACTCTGCACCATGTACGCGCCGTCCGGCTCTCCCAATCTCATCCCTTGTCCATGCGTCCAATACACCTACAAACCTGGTCCCCACTGGTGTTGTGCATGTCAACGCAGCCGAGACACTTGTGAAAAATGCATTAGACGATCTCGAGAAGACTGGTGCACTCCAACGCCAGAACCGGATGGACATTCATGAACTCCTTCATCCAGCTGTTGAAACCCACAACATTTTTGATGCAACAGACAAGGACATTTGCGAGGCTGTGATGGAGGCAAAGAACTTGAGGGAGGGAGGTAGTGTTGACGACGAAGACTCGGACGATGCATTCATGCCAATCCCAACTTGTTGTGAGGCGCTTCAGGCTGCACTAACGCTACAAATGTACATCGGAACACACAACGACCAATTTGCATGCCAGTTGGAGGGGATGCTGGGATCGTTTGGACGACACACCCGCGCTGACGAGATGCAGCATATGACAGATAGTAAAATAACAGATTATTTTGTTCGTTAATAGCTACATACAATATACCTTGGAGTTAATGTTTATCCGCAGTTGAACTCGGGCGCTAATTACCCATCTCCCTACTATCCCATACTCCCTCATAACCCATAGTTTTTGGGCTATCCTGACAGGTATGGGTTAGGAGGGAGTCGACTGTACCTGGTGGCTGCTGACTTCGAAATTTTACAATTTGTAAGCAACACAACACAAATATGGCAACTTATGTCAGCAACACAACACAAATTCTGCTAAGTCTTTCTGCTACATTGCTTGATACATTTGGCTACACATCTTGCTACAGATGACCAGGCACACTAACTAGACACTAACTATACATGACCAAGCACACTCCCCAGACATAACAAAGCAGGAATCCTAACCAGATACTAACCAATTGATACTAACCAATCATGACCAGGCACACTAACCAGACATAACAAAGCAGGAATCCTAACTCCGACTAACCAAGCATGATGAATCCTAACCAGACACTAACCAAAAAGGACCATGCACACTAACCAGGCATAACAAAGCAGGGATCCTAACCAAGCATAACCAGGTAGTGATCCTAACCAGACACTAACTAAGCATGACAAGGCATACTAACCAGGCATAACCAGGCATGACTTCTAACCAGACACTAACCAAGCTTGTCCAGGCATACTAACCCCAATTAACAAAGCAGGAATCCGAACCAGGCACTAACAAAGCATTTTTGGGAAAAATCAGAAAAAATCAGTGATTATGAAAGTCAATCATAGGAATCTTTTGTTAGTCTGGGTTAGGAGACAAAACATTGTTTAGTCTTGATTAGGAGGCAAAGATTGGTTAGGACTAGTTAGGAGGTAACACAATGTTAGTCTGGGTTAGGAATATTGGCAAATATATTAGTTAGAACTGGTTAGGAGGCAAAACAATGATAGGGGGGGGTTAGGGATATTGGTGAAGACATTGGGATTTGGGTAGGAGGCAAACAATGTTAGAGGGGGTTGGAGATATTGGTGAAGAAATTGGTTAGATTTGGTTAGGAGTCAAACAATATTAGGAGGAGTTAGGGATATTGGCAAAGACATTGGTTAGATTTGGTTAGGAGGCAAAACAATGTTAGGAGGGGTTAGAGATATTGGTGAAGACATTAGAAGTTAGAAGTGACACAGCCACATCTCTGTACAGTCTGATACAGTCTGTATTCTCTGTGGCCTCTGTATACCTTTGAAAAATATCAACAAATACTCTTAAACTTGATTACAGATAGAGTGATACACAGCCACTAGTTTGTATAGATCTGTAGTCTTTGTAGAGTCTATTTAGTCTATACAATGATTACTAATCAATTACTAATCAACATGCCAAAAAAAGTAATACAACCACATGTCTATACAGACTGTACAGGTCTGTCAATGCCTGTCAGTGCGAAGGTACTCTGTAATTTCTATAAAGCAAAAAGATTGGTTTGCTGATGCATTCTTGTTTATGATTATCTCCATCCATTCGATGAGACTGGCAGTCCGAGCCTTGCCAGTAGATCCCACCCCAGTCAGGCCTCCACAATCTGCTTCATGTCAACATTGCACCAGTCGTCTTTCAGCTCTTTCTCGTGCCACCATCCAACATCACGTGATTGCAAGGTGGATGAGGTTGCCAAGTGCACTGGCATCACATTAATCAACGAGATGGTTTTGAATTCTGGCTGGCACCGAGGAGGGAGGCTCAGAGCTTGTGGGCATGTGAAATCAAAGAGAATTTGAATTTTGCATGCATTGAATGCAACTTTGGTAAGTACTGTCTGTCCTAGTCTTGGTAACTGACTGATGCAGAGTTGCTCTACAGAACCGATCAATCCTATGCCATCAATTGAGAAAACAATTGTCAATGCACTATCGGTAATCCGCTCCAAAGCCGTTTTGGTAGCAGAACATTATGTGGAGGAGTACCTTAGTACAGGCTCCTTCTCTCAGGATTTGGACCAACTACCTGACTTTGTACAAATACAACAACACGTCGCTGAAATCACAAATGAGACAAATCCG
This sequence comes from Leccinum subgranulosum, assembly GCA_038091575.1. Classification (NCBI taxonomy): domain Eukaryota; kingdom Fungi; phylum Basidiomycota; class Agaricomycetes; order Boletales; family Boletaceae; genus Leccinum; species Leccinum subgranulosum. The sequence goes on from JBBPOS010000089.1 coordinate 73,487, forward strand.
GCCATATTCTTCCTTCATAAATACGATCATACAATGGTAATTGAATCCACTACAATACGGTTACCATTTACTGACGCTGTTTGTAGGGCCAAGTCAACAAACTCTTTGGCAACCCCATCCTGGAGAAATTCCATATGAATTTCTGGTATACAGCAAAACTTTCACCAATCTGCGCGTTTATGTCCAGTTATAACACAACACTGGTCAACATGCTTGCCCTTTTGGGTGCTGTGATGAGTCCTTCACTTGCGCATCCCAGTCAATTGATACATGCTAATGACCTACCACTGGCAGCTACTCTGCGCTCTTCATTGGATATCTGAAGGGTGACATGCGGGTTACACATCTACCATCAATTTCTCTACAGAGATATATGCACCACACTTTGAGGCGTATTGTGCAGGAATTATCAATGGGCTCCAGCATTCATACTATCGGGATGTCCTGCATCAACAGCTCATCACGCTACACAATCAAGGCTTATAAGTTACCTCTATTTTGATCTATCGAGTGTCTCTGAACTGACTTGGACAATGAAGAGCAATAATGAATATGGGCAGCAATGTCCCACTTGCACCGTTCAAGGTATCTAGCATCATCATTCCACCAGTGCCTGGCACAGCTGGCAACCACAGTCCACTGGTACCCTCAGGCTCAACTAGTGACCATAACCTGCTGGTGTCCTGGGCTGGTGGTTATGATTTTCTTCCACCAGCCAAACCTACCATTGACAATCACAATGATGATCCACCCTGGCAACAACAGGACTGCCGGGAGTCTGGTAGATATGATTTTGGGTCGTCTCTTCAGTATTGGAAGGGCAATAATTCATAGGTCTACTAAGTTAGTACAAGTACTCGTATCTATATCAGCCTTGCTATATAGTGACTCGGATAATTCAAGTCATTAATTCAAGTGTGACTCGCAGTCCGATTTTGATAATGGTGTGGATGATAACAGATTCCATGGTTATCAGCCACTTCACTACTTGCCAGGGGCTGTGGTGAAAAATATATGCATGCAGAAAGGTGCAGAAGAATGCTGGCAGGACTTCAAATGAAGCCAGAATACAACATTATTGTATAGACATAAGAGACATATGGAACAACTATGTGGTGTTATGAACATATATGCTATCAGAGTAATCATATCAACGCCTTAACTCGACTCATAATTACAATATGACAACGGGCTTGAAGAACATACAGGTGGGTTCAGACATACGTCATCACTGGCAGTACCAGACACCTCTTTCTCAAATGGCTTAAATGGCCCAAGCTCATTTAATCCATTGTCTCCCTCGTGATTGAGAATATGCTTGATTTTGCCAATCTGCCACTCCGCTGTCTTCATGAAAGCTTCAGCTTCTTTGCATTCATCCTTGGTCATGGAGCACATCAGTTCAAGTTCCCTGAGATGCATACAATTGTACTGCAGGCACGCAGTAAAGGTATCCCAAGATGCATGTGCAAGCTCTAGCGTGTGAAATATGCACAAATTCTCCACTTCAGTACTTTTAGCTGATACCTGCATACATTCAAGGTCAGCCCCAATTTCAATGAATATAGCATCAACTATTCCTAACCACTGTTAATATCCACTTTGTCCTTTTTCGTGGTGAAGTGGATAGCTCATCTGATGGCACATCAAAGTGAAGATGGGTGCGCTTTGGTACATTGGGCTTGCCCTTGATAGAACCCCTCTGGGTCCTCTCAACAGCTGGGGTTGGAATAGATTCAGAGACTGGCGGCAAAAAACCAATTGGAGCTGTTAACTTCAAAAGTGGAGGACTTGGCAACATGACTTTTGACACCAACAAAGGTGGTGATCTTGGGCTTGAAACTCTGACTGGACTTGACATCTGCGAGGAAGTTGATGGTTGCATGCTCATAATGTGGCATACATGGCAACCTGACTAAGTCTTATATAATTCTGAGTTAGCTATGTGACTCAGATTTCAGGTCACTACGACCCTGTCGATAACACTTTTTTTGCCAAGGACCAGTCCTGTCAGCTAAGTGTTTTATTGAAATGTTGCCCCACCCACTCCCTGGTGTGGAACACTGAGGAGAGCCTCTGTGTCTGTGGTTTATGGCAAACAGTATCTCTTTACTAGTGCCTGTGCGTGGTTTACTGTGTACAGCAGCATCCTGTCCCTCGTCCTGTCCTCAGTTTACTGTGGACAGTCCACTGCTGTCCTCCATTTTCAATGCCGTCTGTTACGATTCTCGAAGGACCCCCCTCTCTTTTCTTTTTCTTTACCTCTCTCCCTATTGACTTGTCCCTTTTGTCTTGTATACTTAGTCATCCACAGCTTCTTTATCATACCTACTGTGGATTACCTACACATTCTACCCCATTCTTTATTGTTCTATGACACCACTTTTCTAACCAATCATCATTGCTTAATTATCTCACCTTTCCTCTATTTAACATGTTGCTCAACCAATGTACTTTTTTTTCTTAACCTTGACCTCCTCAAGTATCCTAGATACATCTTGGAATATAACCCTTGTTTCCTTGAAACCTCTGTGTGACCTCGTCCTGCACTTGAAAGGACGCTTCGACCTCGAAAACGCTGTCTTGTCTCTTGAAGTCGTCTTGAACTCTTTGAACCATAGTCTTCGATCCCTCGACCTTCGAAGAACCTCATTGCCTTGATCCCTAGATCCTCAAGGCTGCCTTGTCCTCCTTGTCTCTTGTCCAAAACCTTCCTCCTCGAGGCTACCCCTGTTCCTACCAGGATCAGGCATAACACTGTCCGCGGTTTCCTGCAGACAGTCTTACTTTACCCACCCTCGTCTTTCTATCCATCTCTCTGTCCTGTCCTCGGTTTACCATGGACAGTCCACGGCTGTCCTCTATTTTCAATGCTGTCCGCAGTTTACTGCAGACAGTCTTACTCTACCCACCCTCGTCTTTCTATCCATCTCTCTGTCCTGTCCTCGGTTTACCATGGACAGTCCACGGCTGTCCTCCATTTTCAATACTGTCCGCAGTTTACTGCAGACAGTCTTACTCTACCCACCCTCGTCTTTCTATCCATCTCTCTGTCTTGTCCTCGGTTTACTGTGGACAGTCCACCACTGTCCTCCATTTTCAATGCTTTTCGCAGTTTACTGCGGACAGTCTTACTCTACCCACCCTGGTCTTTCTATCCATCTCTCTGTCCTGTCCTTGGTTTACCGTGGACAGTCCACCACCGTCCTTCATTTTCAACGCTGTCTACGGTTTACTGCAGACAGTTTCTCTACCCACTGTTGAGAATCATGGATTCATTTTTCGTTTCCATACCATGATTCCTAGTAGCGTTATTCTAACGTTACTGACTAGTTACCTAGTGTGACTTAGTCGTGACTCATTCGTGACTCACTATTGTGACTCATTCGATATGACTCACTTATC
>JBBPOS010000090.1:0-76731 GCA_038091575.1 Leccinum subgranulosum
CAAGATAAGTATGAGTAATACTAATGAGTCATCATAGAAAATGAAAGAATAGTCTAGAAGTAAGTTCTAGACCGATGACATAAACAATCATGTAATCAAATGAATATGATTGTTTCAACACTTCTTTTTATTGAGATGATGATCACAATGGTTTAGATCTTGGGTGGATAATTGGTAAGACCAAGTTGTAAACAACCAAGTCAAAACTTGCCAAAGGTGACATTCTTCGTAAAGATGTCTGCTTGTTGGTCTTGTGTAGGAACATAGAACAATTGGAGTTGTTTATGTTCTTGAACTGCTTCGCAAATATAGTGATATTTAATCGCTATATGCTTTGAACATCCTTCTTGAGCAGGGTTTTCAGCTAAGAACATGGCTCCTTGATTATCACAGTTAAGTGGTAAAGGATGTTTGGTCTCATGACCAGTCTCTTTAAAAAGATTGTGAATCCAGACTAGTTGTCTTGCAGATTCTGTCATGGCAATATATTCCGCTTCTGTTGAAGATAAGACTACAACTTTCTGACGTCTTGAACACCAGGAAACGATAGCGTCTACAAGGAAGATGCAATAACCAGTCATTGATCGTCTTGTTTCAAGGTCACTAGCCCAATCAGTGTCACAGTAGGTAGTGAAACTTGCATTCTTCGCTAATTCATTGAACGTGATACACACGTTTTTGGTACAAGCAAGATATCGAACGATGTAAAATGCTCGATTGAGATGATCCTCTGTGGGATTTGCGGAAAATTGTGACATCTTGATAACAGCATAAGCAATGTCTGGGCATATTCCAAGCATGATATAAAGAAGAGATCTGATCACAGATTCACTGCGGGAACGATGGCTCTAGCGGGGTCTGGAAATGGTCCGATTACGACCTAAAATAGCATCGCAACCAGATTCCCGCGAGGAAGCCTCGTTTATCTGTTTATGATTCGAAGAGGTTCCTTGTTGAGACTGTAGTCAGACTCTGGACATAAACATATCTAGACCTTTGATTAATTCACCTGACTTTAGCAAGAAGTCCGATTCATGTCGCATTTAGGAAGAGTATGTCTGATTATAATCGCATTATTCAACTCAGCACGTCTGATTTATGTCTGTATACACGACGCCGCTGAACCCGGCCCGCCTCGAATTTGCCCCTAGCTACCCCGGAACGGAATCACGCGTGGGCAAAACCCGCCCACCCACCACCCCCGGCCCCTCCTTCGATACCATGATGTTCTCATCGCAAAGATGCCCGAGTGGTGTTCCAGGCCAACCACCCGGCCTCAACGATTCATTCAAGGATCCGTTTGTCGTCGACACACCTAATAGACCATATGTTCAGCAAAATCCAGTGGGTACACGCGTCCAAAAAAAACTTCGTTACTTACGTATGTCTTCGAACAGTATCAAGCTTCCGCGCCCGGGCCGGAAGAGATGCGTTCTGGCTTCAACGGTTCCTCAGGGCATTCCGAATATGATTGACTGGGCAACAAGGGCCTTTATGCGTATGGAGCATGTGGAGCGATGACCAATCGACCACATCTAGAGATGCCAACTCATGGCCCTGGCGTTCACCATCCAACTCATCCCTACATGCAATCCCCAGAGGACGGATTCCGGGAACCCTCCCTCGGTCCGAGTCGACGCAGCTCCATGGCATCTACATCCATGGAGGATTATCAGCACGGATTAGCTCGACCGCAAACAATGAGTAGACAAATTTCATGCGGAAGTTGCGAAGGGACCTCGGGCCGGGACCTCTCAGACTCCACGCTGGGCAGAACGTACATGGGGGGCTGAGTGTGTGGAGTCCACGGAGCTTGAGGGCACTGAGTGGACGTGATGATGGGCGATGTTCCATCGGTGATATGCCGTTTCAAATTTGGGACGGGCTCCGGCGCACTCGAAGCGACCTTTACTTTCTTGTGCGGCTGTTGGTGGTAGTTAGATCTATGCACACCTAATGAAGTATGGACTTACATGTCTGCATACCTCCTCCGACTCGGATTCAGTATCACTCAGGTTGTCGAAATCGACGAGTGGGCATTTGTGTCCGTTGACAGTGACCCGGAGTCGCTTGAGGAGAGAGATTAGTAGAAAAATAATGTGCAGAACATAAACGATTTGACTAACCTTCGACAAGGGACCACGATTTTCATAGTTTACAACAAGAGATTGGATATCTGGGGTGAGTTCGAACTTGAGGGTCATGGCGGTTGGACTTAGAGAAAAAAAAGATGCAACGCACCTATACAGAGAAACCAGATGTCTGCTTGTCGAGACGTTCAGAGGAAGAGGTCAGATTTTGCTTGTACGAGACGAGATAACTCACCTAAAATCATAGGTGCGGGGAAGACGAGTCGCGAGATCTTGTTTATCTCTGAGTGTAGCATGGTGGGAAAATCGGACCAAATCAGACGTCTGGTGGAAGAAATCGGAGAAGGTCAGCTCAAGGAGGTCAGGATTTAGTCTTATTATTGCTTCCTAAAATCAAACATCTTATTAAAGCTCATAGCGCGTCTTATTTTAGTACCGCTAGAGACATCGTTTCCGCAGTGATTGTATCGACTCGTCCAATCTCTCGCCAAATTATAGGAAAGCGCACCCGAGTTGTTCGAGGGACTCCGGTGAGTTTCACTGTGTCACAAGACGACCGGCAAGGCAGCCAGAAAAAGGTGTCTGGGGCACGCGGCGCGTCGTTTGGATGACCGTACTCGCACAATATCATGTTATCGTGGCGCGACATATAATCGATCGTTGGTCGAGGCGATGAATTCCTTGCGCGGGGACCGCTCCCTGGAACATGGTGGGGATAGGGCAGATTTTCGACACGATATCCAATCAATTGTTGGCCGAGGCAGCGACTTCCTTGCTCGAAGGTACCCTCCGCAACCTGACCACGCTAACAGGCATCCACGCTGGTTATCAAGTCCAGGCCCACCGTGCATGCGAATTTCGCCCATTGGTTTTTTTTGGATATATCGGCCCTTTGGTGGGTCAGTTCCAAAGTTTGATGCATCTGAAGTCTGAAATGGGAGGGTAGGGGTAAGGACGTTGAACTAATACCTAGACTAAATATTGAACGAGAAAACTTGCCGACATTCACTGTGACGGGAGGTACTTCCCTTCGTTCCCTGCTCGAGTGCTTCGACTCGTTCGGCTGCGGTCCAAGCTCGACCCCTGCCTCCGCAACAGGAGAGCGTCGGATCGATGGGTGGCATCCAGTTGTTAGTAGGGTGGCTGACCGATAACACCAGCCACGTCGGTTGACCTGGTGACAAACCAGGTGTTGAATGGCAGTAAGCGAGAATCGGATGGCGCTCTTCAAGCTTAAGATTCATGGTGTATTGGATGCAGCAGGTCCACCCGATCCGCTCCAGTCAGCTCAGCATGCGCGGTTTCTGGCGTCCATATCTGGCGAAGATCATGTCGAGCAGGGTGTGTGATTTTTCCGTGGCCGCGGCAAGGTACATATCCTTGCACATGGTCCAGAGCACAAGCCCCAACAACTTCAAATATTGACATCGATAGCCTGAATTCAAGACTTGAATGAAGCGTTGGGACGACTGGCATACACATATAATCGACATGCTAAAGCACAAAAAATAGAACGACTGATTCAAAGGCTATTCATAATTTTGATCAACGTCAAACAAACCAAGAACACAGTCCAATGAAACGTATCATCTGTCCGACATCCAACATCGCTCACTGGCCCTCGGGCTTCTTGCTCTTGGCAGAACTAGCAGTGAGACTCTTGTGAATAAACGGCATGACACCACCTCCCGCGATCGTGGCGCGTACGAGGATATCAAGCTCCTCGTCGCCACGGATCGCTAGCTGCAAATGTCGCGGCGTTATGCGCTTGACGCGAAGGTCCTTGGACGCATTCCCTGGTGCACCGCCGCTATGTCAACGCCAAAAACGAACACGAACAAGCACAGTCCGACGCACCTGCAAGCTCGAGCACTTCGGCCGTGAGGTACTCTAGGATCGCGCTCGTGTACACTGCAGCTTTCGCGCCGATCCGCACGTTGTGCTGCGTGCGTTGCTTCAAATAACGGTGAATACGACCAACGGGGAACTGGAAGACTCCTCAGTATGCGCAAAACAAACACAAGTGGGTAGACAGTACCTGAAGTCCGGCCTTTTGGCTCCGAGTTTGTATTGTGCGAGGCGCTGAGGGCGTACCGGAACCTGCGGCAGCGCTCTGGCCGGGTGCACCAGCTTTTGATTTTCCGCCTGTCGCTTTGGGAGGCATGTTTGAGAGATGATGCCGATGATCGTAAGAAGGAAAGGCGCGTCTTGCTTTAGGGTCGGCGATTCGGTGTTGTTGATTACGACGCGTGCCCTCACGTGATAAAATTTTGCCGTCTTGCAGCACATTTCTTCATGATAATTGTGGCATAACATTTTGGTGAGAGAGGGAAGGTTGATCTTGTTGCTCATTGAGAGACGGTGCGTTGTAGCTTGCAAGGATTTCGCGTTACTTGCCACCACCGTAGATGTTCCGCCGTCGAGCAAGCGTGGGACTGTGTCAGCGGCGAGTCCGCGATCCTAAAACAGTCTGGACCATGGGTTCAAATCCGAGTCACAACCTCGTGCTACTCTACCGAGTCTACCCGCCATCCTGAGTGCGACGTGAACGTTTGAACAATGAGACCAGTCTGCCACTGACCCCTAGTAATTTCCCACTTGTCCCGACGCCGCCGCCATGGTCGGACCTTGGATTGGTGAAGTAAATGCGACTCCCAGGAGCCAAGTTAAATATATATATCGTGCATACTTAGGCTACGACTTCCCGGTTTGGTCGACCATCCACGGGGCACGAGTCGTAATCAGTACTAGTGCTGTGATCATGAGCATGGTTAGTACAACGCTCCTCCCGTCCACTCCCCGTCCACCAAACTGAAAACCCTCCCGAAAAAATCTACATACCTTAGATTACTAATATTGAGACCAGACCCAGGATTGACCTTGTCCCAGCTGAAGGATAGTCGAAGTTATCCGATGTGCCATGCAACGCGGCGAACACAACCACCGGGTCGTTCAACGTTCAACGTTTAGCACTCGCAGTTCCTGAGAATGTGGAGATTCGTACCATTTGCGGCCTGGAAACTAGGAGTGGAGTGGTTATCCACAAATCTACTAGTACTTATGCTCGTGACTGGTGTCCGATCCACCACTCGGAGCGTGAGTGGCGTCCTCGCCCACTGGCATTTGCGCGGTCTCTCGAAGTACTGGCTAATGTGTCGGCTGCCCGTGAAATTAGCTCCATCTGTCTTGACAAGCATATTGGATCCTGCATACGGGAACTTTGCTCCATCATTCAGCCCCGGCGCATAGTTTATATTCTCAAACACTTCATCATGGAAAGCATAGAGGAGCAGCTCGTGACGGCAGACCAGAGTCACATAGACACTATCTTCGAGAAATCAGAAATATATCGTAAGCACGTCCAGGCACCCATATTAGAGGCTATGATGAGCTACTTATATAGTCGACTCTCTCGTGCATACCAGGGATAACGCATACTTCCCTCATGAGCAATAGGTTTTTGCAATTCCAAACTGCTTTTTGACGCCCTGTGATCTCTCCAATAACCACAACCCATACCTTTGAGCTGTCCCGACGGGTATGCGTTAGGAGGAAGTCGACTGTACCAAGTTGAGACACTTATGATATCAGCTCTAGCCTCTTCGGGTCCAGAATCCGGCATGTACTGTATGGAATATCAGATCCATGAGCGACGGCGGTGCTGCAATCATGCTTCAGTGTGCTCCATCCACATCACGGTTCGAAAACTGAAGATCGTAAACGTCCGTTACTATGTATAACATTTCTGAAACGAATTTATTCAAAACCAACTTGAAGAGATCAATCACCCATGCCAGTGATGGCACGAGCCTGCACCACGTGGTTGCAAGAATACGGAACGACGCGCCCTCGGCCCCTCGCTCCCCGCATGGCTGCTTCTCCGTAATCTGAATGCACAGCATAGGTTCAAGCGTCGCCTTGTATGTGGGAGCACCCTGACGGGAGAGTAAATAATTCTCGTTAGGCATGACGGCTCAAGTTTCATCCGCTCTCCGTCGGTCGGAGGTTGTATATGCGGCGCGTTAAAATTCAAGGTGACAGGCAATGTGAAAATGTAAGGTGAACTCACTGGTCCACTTGAAGAGAGACATATTGAAACCAGAGCACGACACCATACGACGTCCGGACGTCAAACACATCAGAACATCCATTCGCTCGCGCTCCATCATGCGAAAAAGGAGACAGGGAGGATAATACAGCACACATGAGGGTGTGCACGTTGTCGTTGTCGTAGGATGGTATTCAAACTCGGGTGGTCGTATGGACAATGATCCCGTGTTTCAAATCTGCCAATCTTAAATGGATGCCAGTGGTTGAACGACTACGTCTCTTTATGCAAGAAATCAAAAGTGGACTCACTAGTACTGCCGAGTGGCTGCCAATATGTACTTGCGAAGCTCAAGATGTCCTCAACAAAGACGATGGCCATTCCCATGCCAGTCCGGATGGTGGAAGTCAAGAATAAGCGAGGATAGCGTACAAAGTTCCGAGAGACTTCGTGTAGAGATGCCATTCATTGTGGCTATATACATCACCGTGACTCGGACAGGTATCAACTTTCGATTTTCAATCAACCTGGGCGAGAACTCACCAATGAAGCGTCCACGCAATGGATTACCTGTGATGAACCGGATCGATATCGTCACGTTGTCCGATGTGCGAGTGAATCCAGTGTCTCTGCATCACAAGCTCGTCGTATATCAAACAACGAGGAACCTGCAAAATAATATTAGTTTGGGCTGTTGACGTGTGATGAAAATCCCAAAAAAGATCTAGATCAGGCACAGAGAATTTCAGGAACGACAGCTTAGCCGAGTGCCATCATTAGTACATTTAAACAGTCCCAGCGGCCACCGCGTGATTTCCCTTCTCTCTAGCGCTCACACTAACACCTCTTTTTCTAGTCATTTCTACTGCTAAACAGCTTTCAATGCGCGCCCTTGCTATGTACAATAGAGATTACTCTACTGTGCATGGCAGGCGTGTGCAACTTACCATCTCGCGGACAGCAGATTACGAGACTCCAGAGTCTAACTTCAACTCACTTTGAATCACTCTTCTCCAGGGTGCAGAGCTTCCTGAACAGCGCAAAATGTCTGATATCATCGATTCATTATGAAATCCACGCCAGCCGCCAAGTTGATATAGCGACGTCTCAGATCTATCTTTGCCGCATCTGGAACTTTCGCATCTGGAACTTTGTGGGAGGCTCAGCCAAAGCGAGCATATGGATATTCTTTGGATGATCAGTATATGACCGATGGTGTGTTCTCCAGCCCTTTTTGATGGCCTGTGAGGTCCGTAAGGGTCTAGAAGATTGAACGCCGAGAATTGTTTCTTGTTTCGTCACACTTGGTCCAAGGTAGATAAACGTGGTGGAGTGACAGTGTGATCCGGGCCTGACCAGGCCTGACATGTGGATGATGGGTTGTCTGAAGATAACCCATGATGTACCCTGACACGGGTCTGATTTAAATTCGGTTGAAGGCGAGTAACGGACTACGGCAGGTACAGATACCGGGCAGTGTGACGGATGACGGTATGATTCAACGGCCGGATACTAATGGCAAAAGTCGCGCACCTTGGCGGAGCAGCGCCTCAAGCTCAATGGCAAAATAATCTCAATGTTTCTCTGAGAAAATCAGATGCCACTAAAAAGAAGGGCCATTCCGGGAGAAGAGGGGGAGATAAGGCAGATATAAGTTCATTTCGAACCTCCAATTTTCGGCTTGTATTACAGGTCATGGAGAAACCTGTAGGTGAGCGGAAGATGGCAGACGGCGGCGAGAGAGGCTATGGTATACAGATAGGGTACCTCGTTTTCATCCTATCCGTCCAAGACCTCGCTTACTGACCTCTCGTCGCCAACAGCTATCGCACTCTCTCCATCCGTGTGGATGAAAAAGTTGGGCACGAAAAAGCCAAGAAGTCGACGGATCCTGCGGATGCTATTGCTACCATCGACGTTCACCTCATCCCGATCGACGACGTCTATGTTCGCTACTCCTGCAGTCCCTCAGTCGGTCTCGAGTCGGCTGCCGTCGAACGCAGACTGAAGGACGGTAAAAACATCATTAGCCCTCCTCCAACCAAGTACTGGTTGAAGGCGCTGAACTACGTTTTCGGAGGCTTCAACTTTCTCATGTGGATTGCATTCATCGTCACGATTGTAGGTCTCGCCACTCGCATCACCATTCTTCCTGTCAATGACAAAAAATACTATAGCTTTCGTATAAGCCTTTGGGCCAGCCCCCGGAGGCATTCAACCTCGGTGTCGCAGTTCTCCTGGTAAGGCCACCTCTGCGCCTCCCCTTCTTCATTCTCAGCATCATTTTCATCGTAGATGCTCGTCATCGTCATCTCTGCCACATTTTACGCTCTGGTGGACTGGAGTGCCAATCGCATCATGAAGTCAATCAGGTCTCTCATTGCCCAGGAGGCTGCCGTCATTCGGGATGGCTGTCAACAGATCATTCAAGCAAATGACATTGTTGTTGGAGACATTGTCGTACTCTCTACTGGTGACCGCGTGCCCGCCGATCTCAGAATCGTTCAGATGTCTTCTGACTTGCGCTTCGATCGTTCACTTCTTACGGGTGAAAGGTCGGTCCAATTGTTCCATCTTCGCAATGACCAAAACACTGACACAGCGTGCTAGTGACATGATCTCTGGGTCTCTCGATGCTACATCTGACAACGCTCTTGAGACCCGCAATTTAGCTCTTAACTCGACGTTCGTCACGCAGGGTACTTGCCTTGGTGTCGTGTTTGCTACCGGTGATCGCACTGTCATGGGACGCTTGGTCCGGATGTCTGGCGAGACCAAGTTTAAATTGACGACGATCCAAAGGGAAATCTGGTTCTTCACCAAAGTCATTTCTAGTGTCGCTCTGTCTCTATTCTGCCTTTCGCTCCTTCTTTACGGTGTCTGGCTTCGCAAGAGTTACCCAGGATACGAGAACATTAGTGTTGCCATTGTCAACTCCATTGGATGTCTTACAGCATTCGTGCCTCAGGCGAGTATCCCTGTCACAAATGTTATGCCTCGTTACTCAAATACCTTCATCTGCAGGGTCTCCCTCTCTGCTTTGCTCTTTCTTTGACTGTGATTGCGCGCCGCATGGCCAAGAGAAGCGTCCTTGTCAAAAATCTGGCGACGATCGAAACACTGGGCTGTATTTCTGTTTTGTGCTCGGACAAAACTGGCACTCTGACTGCAGGAAAGATGGTGAGCGGCTTGCTGTCCATGTATGAATGGTTCCTAACATTGATTCAGGCTGTCGCGTCTGTCGCGTTCCTTGATACGTCCGTAAAGGCTGACGAGGTCGAGCGACAAGTAGCGGGAGCAGCAGATCCCAAGGCATATGCCGGTCTTGACGCCATGCATAAGGTCGCAAGGCTTTGCAACGGCGCTAAGTTTGACGCTGCTACCGCTGATCGCCCAATTGCTGAGCGTGCTGTCAAGGGAGATCCCACTGATACCTCCCTTCTTCGCTTCTCCGAGGCATTGTCGATTCCCAGTCTTGGCATCAATACACCCTCACTCTTGGACAGCTCCAAACGTCTGTTCGAAATTCCTTTCAATTCGAAGAACAAGTGGATGCTATCTGTCGTTGAGATCAATAGTACGGTCAATGGAGACATCAGCGAGAAGAAGGGCAATATCTGGATGTTCGCCAAGGGCGCCCCGGATATCTTGTTCCGTTCCTGCAACACTGTCATGAAGTCGAATGGGTCTGTTGTTCCGTTTGACGACACTGCGCGGGAACAGATCTCGGCACTGCAGAGCACATGGTCGAGCGAAGGTCAGCGTGTCCTTGCCATGTAAGTCCTTTTTTTCGCGTGTCCGCGCCTTCGCTCAAGGGTCGTTAGATGCCGGAAACCTCTTGATACGTTCAAGAGCGACATTCCCCCAAGCGACTTGGAGGACATACTGTACGGTGAAATGCAAGACCTGACTTTGGTCGGACTGGTGGGCATCCGTGATCCTCCCCGGTCGGATGTTCCATCCGCTATTGAAGTGATCCGGAGAGCGGGTGTCAGGGTATTCATGGTCACCGGTGATTTCAAGTTGACTGCCGTTGCCATCGCACGTCAGGTACGCCGTCGCAGTCGTGTGTAACTCGAATGATGTGCTGACCCACTGGCCGTCCGTGCAGGTCGGCATTGTTACTCAACAACGCATCGACACCATCGACGACATTCGTGCGGGAATCTCCAAGTATCCAGAGGGTATTCGCCCATCATTAATCAAGCCCTCTGAAGACGATCCCATCCGATCCCTTGTTCTAACTGGCGAGGATGTTGCCACTCTTGTCCCCGCTGATTGGAATGTGATTGTCGGAGTTTACACTGAGATTGTGTTTGCACGCACTACCCCTGATCAGAAGATGTCGATCGTGAACAACATAAAGGATCGCGGTGACAATACAGTCGCAGTTACTGGTGACGGTGTCAACGATGCGCCTGCGTTGAAGGCGTCTGACATTGGTGTTGCCATGGGAAGCGGGAGTGATGTTGCAAAGGAAGCTGGTGAGTCTTGGTTGATCTTTATCGCCATTACATCGTTTACTTAACACCCATGGCGACGTTCAGCTGCCCTCATCTTGCTCAACAATGACTTTACATCTATACCAGTGGCTATTGAAATGGGTCGTTTGGTGTTTGACAATCTGAAGAAAGTGACGCTCTACCTTATGCCAGTAAGTCATGGTCAAACCTGAGCCTGACTTCGCCTTAACTGTTTCCCCGAGGTCGGTTCATACACCGAATTTATAGCAGTGCTCGCCAACGTCGTGTTGGGAATGCAACTCGGCTTGAGTTCCTACCTGCAAGTCTGTTTCTCGATCACAAACGACGTCGTCATGTCCATCTCTTTGATGTACGAGAGAGCGGAGGCCGACCTTATGTTGCGGAAACCGAGGAATGCCAGGACGGATCGTCTCACAGACTGGCGGTTGTTCGTCCAAATATACCTGGTAAGTGGTGGGATATGTTTGAACAGCACGAGCACGGACTGACGGTGAATCAGTTCCTCGGGCTCATGGCTTGGCCGTGCTGTATGGCCATGTGGTTCGTGTGGATGGACGAAAATGGTCTCAGTTTCTACGATGTCATACTGGTCTATAACAAGTGGCAAGACGGCTGGCAGGGCAAGTCGATAGATGAACTCACAAGTCTCGTCAACACCGGGCAATGTATCTAGTAAGCCATTCCTTCCTCGGATGCCTGCTTGATCACTAACGCGGAATAGCTACGTGACGATGGTGTTCCTTCAGTACGGCAACCTCCTCGCGATCCGTAACAGGAGGGTCTCGATCTTGCAGTCGAATCCGCTTTGGGGACCAAGGCAGAACTTGATTGTCCCCGTTGCGATGGTTGGCACCGCCTTGATCGCTGTCGTCAACCTGTATGGGCGTGGGCTCCAGCAGGTCTTCTTCACTTCGCCCATCCCTGGCAAGTTCTGGGGCCCGCCATTCGGTTTCGCAGTTGCGGTATTGATCATGGACGAACTCCGCAAGCTGGTAGTCAGGACCTATCCCAAGGTATGAATCTGTACTTGTGCAATCGTGCTCAGGCGTCATCTCACCTTTTTTTTAGTCGATCATCGCCAAAATGGCGTGGTAACATATCTAGTGTGACAAGTCTTTCGAGAGTTGCATTTTTGTGAATAATTGTCTGTCTATGCTATGCACGTGATTGCACGTCCTGTATGTATGTACCATGAGCAACAATTAATCGTGTTTGAGACGTTTGGAAATCACACCGTTCGAAACTAGTCCATCATAATTTGTGTGTTGTTCCGTTGGAGCAGATGCAGGCCCCCGGGGTAGATCCGTGACGCAAGATTTTTGTCGTCTTGCGTGTCTTGGAGCTAATCATATTGACAGCGGGGGGCCGGGGCCCCGGTGGGGTGGGGAAGAGGAGCCAGATAAGGCGCCACACGCATCACGGGTGCGAACGTTATCCGACACTTTGATAGAATCGGGAGACATGCGTTCACCGCCCAGTGGAACAGCCGCAGTCTTTTGTTGGCGATCGATAGAGAGGTCTGCAAGAAACAGGAAGTGGTACATTGTACGACCTGCATCACAGTACTTATATATATGTGCATGGCTCCATGTGTCGGACTGCTTACGGAGGGGTGATTGAAAGATGATCATAGAGGTCTTTTCGCGAATGGGTTCGAGTCTCAGCGAGCCTGTTGTTTAACGTTTATGGACCCATTCATACATGCACGTGTGCTTCGTCTCACCACCAACGATCGCTTGGACCCTCATGCTGGTGGGCACCGGTAGTCTTGAAAGACTGTCAGGTCTGTTCGTTGCTCAGATCCCTTCGCAATGTACGCCACTGGAGTCGGCAGAGATATTATTTCGATGAACAAAAAGGAGCTGGGGCAATTGGACCCATGTCGCTGACAATGTCATGATCCCGATAAGTACTTGACGCGTACGTACCAGGCGGAGTCGCTCCCGGCCTAGGAACGGCTCCTAATCATTCGCAAAACTCGCGCATTTCCACATCGCCCGTTATTTTTGGTATTGTATTGAATGGCGAAAATAGCGCAGGGCGTATGGTCAAAGTGAGTACGTAAAGGAATTCCGAAGCATGCCAGGGAAGCCTGCAACTTCTGGACAGCGTGGATTTCCAAAAAAAAATCGAAAGGGATGAGCCGTGGCATTCCGAAGATTCGGATGGAGCGAGGGTCCTAGCAGCGCTGTCTTCGCCGTTCAGCACGCTCAGTACTTCGGACGCTTATAGGAAAAGCAATTACCTACTAATCCCCTCCAACCGACGCTACTGCCGGCACCACCCCATGATGGTAGCCGACTTGTTTTGTTCCCGGTTGTTGCAATCCTGTTGGTGCATGCTGCGAGTTCTTGTCTAATCGCCATTTTCTTGTATGTCTTCATGGATCATAGCTGCCTATCATGATCATTAATTTAGTTGCGCTCTATACTGTAATTCGAGGACGATTACGAAGTTGATCCGGTCTCTCATTTCTGAACGTGATATGATGATGGGACGAACATACTCCCAGTTGCAGCCGACTCCATCGTCGGGGACGTTTTCCTTGCGAGCCATTTTCTCCTGATCAGTGTGAGAGGTGATCGCGCATCACTACCAAAAGATCAAAAAAAAAAAACACTGTCACGATTATTGTGCTTACCTCGACAGCAACCCCGGCAAAGGTTCCAAAACCTGTGATTTCGCCATGAATTCGACATTCGTCACCTATGTTTGCAACGAAGACCGCATGGTGACCGGTGACCCCGTCACCTGAAAGCCAAGCCCGGCGAATACAAATCCATGCATGTGGTTCGAAAGCAGATCTCCGTACGTTCCTTTCACGACCGGCGTGAACAGTGTGAACATGAGCAAGCAGCTGGGAAGGGACTTTTGACGACCCGGTCCCAATGACTCCGGGGCGTAATGTGCCAGTGAAATCCCCTTTCGAACGAGGGCCAGAATCTGGCACGCTTTACTACGGAATACTCGTATGCTCTGCAGAAACACCTTGCAACCGTTCGATCGTGAGGGCATTCTACGAAGCTATATCGCTTTGAGTTTCGGTGTCTGTACGATGTCCGTAGATCATTACTATAATGCAACTTTTAGTATCCAGGCCGGCAAGACGAGTTCAACCACCGGGCACAAGCAAAGTACTTGAACTTGGTGACGGTAACCTCAACACCTCATCCGACTCGTTGGAGAACGGGATGTCCTCGTAGGCCTAGGCGGACATCTAGTTCTCGGGTACAATTCTTGGCTTGATCACCGTACGCATTTCCGGCCTTGGTTTTCCCCGCGTCATCCGCTCATGTTTGGTGACGCAAGGGCGATACTGGGTGAGTTGTAGACTCTGGATATCGATTGTCGACTCTTGGAACAGGGGCATGCGCCGTGCCATAGCTATGCCCGGCGGATCAGGTCAATGCAACCGCACTGGTTATTCAATTTTCCAAATCGAACTCTAGTCCAAAATCAGGGCTGGTACCTACCCCCTGACTCGTTGGCCACGGACAACCGCGCTGGCACGGAGCTTCCGGAAAGAAGTGATCGTGAAGTGAATGAAAAAAAAAAGGATCTGAATCGCTCGAACAAGAAAGTACAGGATGTTAGCGTACCGTTCTCTGGCCCTCCTCGGGATGCTGGCATCTTCATACTGTATCGCGAACCCTGAGATCCTGACGATAAACCGCTGTGGACCAGACACGGAGCGAGCATTCCGCCAGTGACTGACATTTTGAGCCTCATACCGTCATCAGTTAGTATCTGGCCCCTGGAGTCGTTAGTAAAGCACCACCACGTCCGGTGGCTTATTAGGCATGCCATTGTTTCTAGGGTCTAACATTATGTCGTCGAATTTCGAAGTTCAAGACAGGTTCTAATCTTGCTCCGCGTTGCCCTCAGCGCGAGTAGACATGCTTCAAGTGGTCGCTGTCCAAAATTTTAGTCGGTTCAAGTTTGATATGCCGCATGCACAGCCCTTGACGATGCGAGCCTTTTTCATTTTACTTCATCATACAAAGCACGCATATAGTGTGCGTTTCCGCCAAGAGATTGAAGTCTTCTGAGGACGAGACGGAAGTTTGAATGTGTCACATCTCGACACGTTTTTTTTGCTTTTGTTGCTGGTTTCAGGTTTAACCATATCATGTGCCATGCCATTCAACAGATTGCAACCTCAAGTTCCCAGCGCAAGTCCCAATACAAGTTGAGGTGCAGTGCCTCAAAGTTCCCCGCATCCATGTATGTCAACAAGCCTGCGCAGCGGGTCGTTGCGGCCGTGGGCGATATTGAACGCTTCGGGCTCTCCTTTCTAACCCCAATTGATCAAAGGCGGCGAAGCAACATGCCGCAATCTCGTCTGAAAGCGAAGTTCTTGGCCATGCGCGTCCGAACCTGACGGCTCAAGCTCAAGTCCAACACTCACTTCAGGCAGCCCAACCTTCACGTACTGGCGCACGCGGAATCCTCGTGTTCTGCCCAAATTCTGCCTCGGTCCTCGGCCACCCATCCAACACCGGTTCTCATTGATCGGGGCCTCCTCGGTTCATATCAAGGGTATTTACCGCTGTCCGAAGAACACGCGATCCTGAACAGGTTCGCTCCTTCGCTCCTTGCGCCTCAAATTGTCGTGAGTGCCTCGTTTGACTTACCTGCTCCGAATTATCATCCCTCACTATCACCTGCCTTTGTTCTCCAGCTTGACATGACAGACAGTATCTCGACTCTGAGTCTGACCGAGAAAAATAGATCCATAGCCATACCCGTGAGTGGTCGTTCGCGCGTGGCTATATCCGCCCGTCTGACTTTGTCCGCGCTGACCCATCTCGCCGTTATAGCCCGCCTTTGCGCATCTACTTGGCTCTAATGCATGTCCTTCAACCGAAACATGTATCGACATTCAGTCCTTCATCCACGCACACCAACATGACCTTGCCATCCTCCTAAACGACGTTGATCATCTCAAACAACGTCTCGCTGACCTCGAGCGCCGTCAGCTCCACACACAAGAAACGCTCGTCCAGCTCCACAAGACCCTCGCCCCGATCAGGCGTCTGCCACCCGAGATTCTATCCGAGATATTCGAGCAGTGTCTGGATAGCCGGCATGCGCGCGCACTGTTAGCAACGAAAGCACGACACAAGGAAGCCCCACTCCTACTCGGACGCGTGTGTCGTGCTTGGCGCGCCGTTGTTTACACGACGCCTCGCCTGTGGCAAGACGTCCTCATCAACGTCTGTGACGGGCGCTACTCGAACGAACTCCGCAGGGACGCGCTGCCAGTGCTACGGACGTGGCTGGCGCACTCGGGCGATCTCCCTCTTAACCTACTGGTCCTATGTCAGACGGAGCGGGTGCTGCCCGGACTGGTGGACTTCTTTAACCTCATCGCTGCCCACGGCGCGCGATGGAAGACGGTCCACTTTCGTGTACAAAACGCGCCAGTGATACACAGGCTCGTTTGCCGTGCATTTTCCAAATGCACGTCGTTGTCGAAGTTTGATTTGACAGACGGCGGTCAAAGCTTGTCGTTCTCTAGCGCGCGGCAGACAGACATGGCAGAGGAGGCCGAGCCCGTCCGCTTCGACCTGTCCATTGCCCCACTTCGTCACCTGTCACTGTCTCTCGCCCGTCTCACCATTCAGGACGTGCGGACACCTTGGGCGTCGCTCACGCGCTTGTTCTTTATGCAAGACGCACTTTCGAGCACGACCTCCATCAACGACTACGTGGCTGTCCTCCGGCAGTGCAGTTCGCTCAAAGAGTGCTGCATCACAATCGACAGTGGCTTCCGGGACGCGCCGCTCGAACCGTTCACGCTCCCCAGTCTAGAGCATCTGCAGGTTCAAGTGCTCCGCGAGGCAGCTCACACGACCCAATTTGGGGACTTCCTGAGCGTCATCGATGCGCCGCGGCTCAGCGCGCTCGCGATCGAGGACTTGTGTCCGCGGAGAGAGGTGGTGCTGTACCACAGTCAGATGAAAACGTTCTTGCAAGCGCACGCCAAGTCGCTCCGGCATCTCAGGTATGCGACGACCTCCAAGTTGTTCACGTCGGACGACTTGATGGGGTGGATCGTCGAAACACCGTCGTTGACCGAACTGGAATACCATCCGGAGGAGGAATCGTCTCCCAAGGCGCTATTGGAGGCGCTGACGCCGCGCGTGCAGCCTGGAGAGGATGCCTTGGAATGCTTGCTTCCGTGTTTGGAGCGGCTCTTCGTATACTGGGATACGACGGAGACGGTATCGATGGTGGGGGACATGATTGAGAAGCGGTATGCGTTAGCGGAGCGGGGGATCGCGCTGTTCAAGCATATCTCATGCAAGCCAGTGAGGCTCAGCATGGGGTACGAGTGCATGCCGCCGCATCTACTGGTGGAGAACTTGGCTACGCGGTTAGAACCGCTGTGCTTAAAGTGTGGGCTGCAGGTGGACTGGGAGGCGTGTAGATACGACGTGGAGCTTTTCTACTGTTGAAGTCTCGACGCGCGGTATTTGATGTACTATTACTACATGGTATGCCTAGGAGACGAATGTTGTACGGATGACAGGGTGTCATACAGTGTACATGAACGCCCCGACGAAGCAGAGCCACGCGGGCAGGTCTGTCGTGAGCGTCCTGATGGAGTGGAGCTCGAGCCAGAGCAGGAGTTCGCGGCTCGCGTTCGACGCAGCACCGTGCACGAGTCGTCTGAGGCACTTCCGGAACTGTCCGTCCGCACGACGGCGATATCAACGTTTTGACCTATTTTTTATTCTTTCAATACTATTAGGGTATCGGCGAATGACGTACGGGCGAGGAGAATGCGAAATGTGCGACAGTCAAGCAGGCGCCGCACGTGTACAACCGGCGCGCAGTGACGAAGCCGCCACCGTATAAAGACGCCCAGGCGTTTTTTGCCCCGACGGCGGAGGCGACGCCGAGGACGAGGGTGCTGGCGAGGCTGAGTTTGAACCAGCGATTGAACCAGGTGGAGAGGTGCGCGTTGACACTCAGGCTCTGTGAGTCTGTGACTGGGAACTCGAACCAGGGGATGAGGTATTGGTATTCGACGAGAGCGAGAGCGAGAGTGGCAGTGGACGAAAGGACGGGGGCGAGCCGGACGAGCCGGACAGACAGCGATGGGCGGATGAGAGACATAGACAAGGATGTAGGAAGTGCTATCGTGATCATCGAACCGAGACAAGCGCTCAGAATTGTGTTCTTTTTTTGTTCATCAACCGACGGTTCTCTTTTTGTTCCTCACCTTGACCCTCCTAGGTAATTATACTTACCCGTCACAAAGGCTGGTTCATATGTTCAGTCTTACGTGATTGAACGTGAACGTCACAGTCTTAACCATCAATGGTTCGCAGTCGACAACGTAACTCAAAGAGTTTGGTCCAACTTGAAAGTGATCTATGTATCATGTTCCATGCCAGTGTGAGAGCAGGAATGCCTATTTTCTTTACTCGACTCAGATTATAGCTCTGTTTCTTTCGCTCAGAAATGTCTACAGCATAACTTTGTCGATCACGACGATGGTCGAGATCGGAAGTACATCATTGCCCACTCATTCTGGATCCATATTCGACATACCAACCCCATAGTCCGTTCCATCTCGGTCGGATCCGAATCATCTGGTTATCGGTTCTCTACGGAAGGCCGTTCTGCCGAACAACACCGCCTTTCACTGCGTATGTAAAGCCATCATGCCCCCCAGTTCCCCGTGTCTATACCCAGTTCTCCTCCTCCGATGATCACAGCGATGAAAGACGTGACGGATAAAATCGAGGAGAAGGACATACCCCAGCGCAATCTTGCCTTCCTCGCAAAAGCCACCGCTACGGAACATGCCCTCATGCCGCTTCAGGCCATGCGTACCTACTGGCGCGCACTTTTCTGGTGTATATTCATGTGCATCGGTGCGGTCCTGTTGGGATATGATTGGCAGGTACGTCAGCATAGCGATCGCTTGGAATGTGAACCTGAGGTTAGGTTGGATAATGACCTCGAACAAACCGGGACTCCTACCAGGTTGTTGGAGGGCTGCTGAGCGTCCCCAAATTCCGCGCCGACTTTGGATACATTGTCGACGGTCAACCGATCATTCCTGCGAAATGGCAAAGTGCATTCAACAGCGTCAGCTCAATCGGGGGCATGTTTGGCGGTCTTTCTTTGGGTTGGGTATCCGACCAATTCGGGTGGGTCGTTTTTTCCCCCGTATTCGTTGTTGTCTTTGCGTTGCTCATCCGAACTCAACAGGCGGCGTGGGGCCGTTGCCGTCGCATGCGTGGTTTCCATCATAGGCGTATTGATTATGTTCCTCACTCCTGCACACGTTAACGGAATGTTGCTCGTCGGCAAACTCATCAACGGCTTCGCTCTCGGTCCGTCATTCATTTTTTCGTGGCGTACTTTTGGATTGATGAGCATCGCTCTACTCCAGGAATGTTCGTCTCGTCTGCCAGTGATTACTGTGCGGAGGTGTCTCCGCTTGCTCTGCGAGGCATCACAACAGGCGCTGTGAATTTCTGGATAATTTGTCAGTTTGCATATAACTTGTTAACCAAAACATAACCACTTTCGTAGTCGGTCAGCTGTAAGCGACTGCTTGACTTCTCCCTTCCCTCCTGACCCATAGATACCATCATTGACAGCGTTTTATATGGCCTCATTCGGGGAATCGGAAACCGGACAGATGTCTACGCCTATAGAATCCCATTGTGAGTGGTATATCGTCGGTATGCATTGACATTTCCATGTTCGCTCTTCCAGCGCGTTTCAGTGGGTTTTTCCAGTCATACTTTTGGTCGGCTTACCGTTTGCGCCCGAGTCGCCTTGGTGGCTTCTGCGCAAAGGTAGGAACGAGGATGCCGAAAAAATCCTCGTCCGCCTCGGAGGACCGACGATCGATGTGAAACTCCAGCGGCAACAAATTCAGGAGACCATCGCACTGGAGGATTCGTTTGCTGCGACGTCAACATATGCAGACTGCTTCAGGGGTAAGTTATTCCAACACATAGTACTTGTGGAATGACTTTCGAGCCATGTTCCAGGTGAAAATCTCAGGCGTACGGTCGTTGCCATGATGGTGTTTGTGCTTCAACAATGCGCAGGTGAGCGACACCGGGACCGCATGTCTGTTTGAGTGATCGGATAATATTGTTACTAGGTGTGGTCTTTGTATTGAATTATAGTACATACTTTTTTGAGCTTGCCGGGTTCGCCACGGATAACGCTTTCAACCTCAGTCTGGGAATGAGCGCCATTGGGGTAAGTTCGGTGGCATACTCTATAAAACTATTGTCTCATGACCTATACAGGCAGTTGGAAATCTTGTGAACTTCTACACTGTGAATTGCTATGGCCGTCGTTTCATCTTTAACTATGGCATGCTTACCTGCACTGTCATCTTGTTCCTGATCGGATTCACTTGGATAGGCAACGCGCACCAAAGCGCAAAGTGGGCCACCTCTGCATTTGTAAGTCACCTTTTGAAACGGGGTCGTGCCGTAGATGAATGCGTATTTCTAGACGATTATCTACAGCTTTGTGTACCAAGTCACCATGTGAGTTTGCATTTTCTTACGTATTGTGTGGCTGCTGACGTTCGTTTCCCCTCGCTGGAAAAACGAACAGTGGTCCATTGGCCTATGTCATATTTGCCGAGGTCTCGTCTGCGAACCTTCGTTCAAAGACGGTGGGTATCGGAGTTTGGGCCAACATGCTCTGTAGCATAGTCTCCACCATTGTCGTTCCTTACCTGTGAGTAACCTCGACAACGGATCTCTCCGGCTGGGGCTCCTATGTATGTCTGTGATGATGCCTATTTCCGGATCGAATATCGTTCGCTCGACCGCTCACTGCCTTGAACTTTTAGCATGAATCCCGATGAAGCGAATTTGAAAGGCTACGTAGGCTTCGTCTTTGGAGGTATTGGGTTACTGGGTACGATCTGGGCATACTTTTTCATCCCAGAAACCAAAGGGAGGACGGTCGACGAGTGCGTACTTTTTTTTCTTTTCTTCTTCGGTGCGGTTGGTCATTGTCGTTGACTTTGCGATAGACTCGACCTCATGTACGAAAAGCATGTGCCCGTGAGGTCGTTTGCTACGTACAAGCTGTACGACGCAGACGCGAACGGCCCGTGATGTCACTAAAGGATCGGGCGGAATCCAAGAGCAACACGGCTTTGAAGACACGCTGGCCAGCCCTCGTTTTACTTATACTTTGGAACGAATAACATTGCATGTGAATTATTGGTACAATCATGATATGTACGATCTTGTATCAATGGAAACATTCCGAATGCATGTAACGAAACAGGATATAGGTATCATAATATCATAATAGCGGCTTAGGTATAGCCGGAATAGCTCTAGCGACAAATAGAATTCGACGTTTCCAATGGGAAGTTATGTGAATGATTCTTTCGATCAAGATGGCATCTTCTTCACAATCAACCACCCGAGAACGCAGTTTCCAACGGCTGAGACTAGAACGAATCTTGTCAAATCGAGCAACAACTTCATCCATTGTGGGTCTTTTGAGAGGATCGGACTGAACCATATCGGCCACCAAAGGCTGCATGAAATCGAACCCCTTCTTCGTCTAGTCATTATTGTGAGTTGGGCGAATACGAGGGTGTAGGTGTAACTAACCTGAATGAAATCCTTCATTATGGCGTTTCCGATATAGAAGACGTCAGTGGGAAATGGGTTACAGGGTTGGTCCGAGTTTTGAAATTCAGGCACCTCCTTGTCACCGCCCCAGATTGGTGGTTCTTTGGGATCGGTCTCGGATCGGTCATACTTGCGCGAGATCCCAAAATCAATGATGTAGTACTTCGAAGGTTTCTGGGTGCGCGTGAAATATGATGCAGGGCCACTGAGATCTCTCTTCACTTGAATCTCCATAGGGTGGAAAGATCCCGGATACATGGAACTAGGATCGAGCATCAAATTTTTGTTCATACAGTCACTATATGGGGTCAGCAGCGGCCGGATGATTGTTTATTTTCGACCAACCGGTGAGCAACATTGTGTTTGTGCATGAACCGTAATCCCTGAATGTGGTGGTCAGGTCGCGTAGAACGAGCCTGCTTTCGACATACCTCAAAGAATTGCCGAAAGCATTCCACGGCTTCCCCAAAGGTGTCAAATGGCGGGTCAGCGTAAGGACGAAGCAGAGGCATAACGATGATGACTGTTTCGCTGTCATTGAGCGAAAGGATCTCGTAGAACGGGACACAATGATTCTCTGGATGAGAGACAAGATTCTCGGATGAAAAATACAGCCCAATGTCAACCTCATAGGGATGTACGGATATGTTGATACGTTTCAAGGTGACATATTGTCCGTCGGAGAGACGTGTAGCATCGATGATGTGCTCTGCCTTGTAGCGGAGGAGTGAGAAATGGCAAACCGTCAAGAATGAACATACATTCAGATTCCGCGAGTCCTCGTGCTCAAACCAAACTTTTCCAGAGGTCTTCCAGGATGGAACCCAATCAGGAGCATAACGCGGTCGAAGAAGATAACCTCGATCTTTTAACCACATGAAGTGGTTGGACCACCAGGTCTCTTCTTCGCCCCGCGTTTCAGGGGGAAGACGTTCGGTCGTTCCAAAGACAGCGAGTTCCTTCTGAATACGCTGAGCCTTCTCTCTTTCTGTTTCTTTTTGAGCAGTCGTCCGTTTTCCGTTCACCATCGACACCGAATGTACTGAAGTTGAACATGAAGTGGTAGCTTGCCACCAAGTACCGGCATGCCAGAAAAGTAAGCTGTCCCCCAGATAAATATGGACAAATATGCACACACATTGTTATCGGCGACTTCGCTGGGACCGAAACATAAAGTCACTTCCAACTTTTCCATTTCCATTTCCTAAGTGTCAAGACGAGAGGTCGAGAGATAAGTTTGCCAACGCTAGTCTGGACCCACTCCAATTCAACGTCCACTCTCAAGGAAACCCACTCTCGCGGTTATAAACTACTTGACTTGATTTAGCAGGCCTTCTTTTCAAAAAAAGGGTTGCTTGTGGATTCCACTTTTGGTACATAAGGCTTGCTTAGCGCTTACCTGCTCAGCCAGATGGCATATAACTCTGGCATAATTGCTTTCCACGACCAAATAGACCTTATCTCATTCCCATCAGTGATCCTCGTATGCCACTATGAGCTCTCCACCTTACCAGCCTCAGACCATCCTCTTACCCATTAACCTCGGTCGAGCCTCTGGCTTCGATCGAACCCTCTTCCCAATATCGTCGCATAAAAAGAGAGACAGCCTTGCCCGCAGCGGTTATTATCTAGACGCAACCTTAGATGAAATGATTAAGATCACAAACATTGGTGCCAGTCCCGAGCAGTTGCGGAAGTTCTTTAAAACCACGAAGGAAAGATACGACCAGTAAGTCGTCAATTCATCCCTTGTATCAACCGCTTGCTTCTCATGAACAACAGGCTAATCCTGAAGAAAGCGGAACTTGAGGAACGTCCCAAAACCTGGAACTTGTTAAAAAGGCTTGCTAATTATCGTGCCGTTCGATTGTTCGTCGCTTCGAGCAAATCACTTTACTATCAAACGAAGGTAGTTGTTTTGTTATTGATGATAACCCTCGTGGTGAAACACTCTTCTAGAGCCGATCTGACGAGGTGGTGAGGACCATAAATAGGGAACTGTTAGTATCAGTCCCGGGTGAAGATGTGCAACCTGTGGAAGGTATGCTTGCCGGATTGAGATGCATGTATAACTTGTAATATCTTTCAGATGACGGTCCATCCCTGGATATGGATGTAGCGGGAATAGCAGTCAGGCTTGATCGTCCTCTGGATGATGCTGCAAGCCAACAGCTAATAAATGCAGCAAACACCATCGTTTCTTACTCTGGCACGTTCGAAGGCAATGAAGATACTTCTGGTGAGAAGCTTGCGACAAGTTCCGCGATATCTAGTAACAACGTAATATACCTTGCAGACGTGAGCAGCGTTCTCAGCGACGAATACTACCTGGCTTCGGAGTCGCTGACATCCCTTTCCACCGGTGTTGAGGAAGATGTTCCCACTCCACCTAACCCGTCATCACCAGTAACCGTCACGAATAATAATCATTACTATGGTTGTATTTACTCGGTGAACTCGAATATCATTGGAGGGACAACGCAGTTTGACGGACAGGGTAACAGTGGTTGTAAGTCTAATCTCTCGTGTTACAGTGTGACACTGACTTGCCAACTTACTAGCTGTAAATCATAATGTCAAAACTACGAGTGACATGCCTAATCCCCTTGTGTAAATTAACATCTTGGTCACACTTGCTAGCAAGCAGACATCCAGCTTACCCTGTCAACCTGAGAATATATTTTGTTTGATAAAGCTCAATAATCGACGTTCATTCATCCTCGAATGTGTTCGCTTGTTCTTGTTTGGTGTGTGACCCGAAATTGAGATACGTCGACTGAATTCAGAGTTCGGAGGTGAACTCCACAACGGCCACCAGATATCGAACTTGGTCACTTTTTCGATACCCCCTAATATTTGAACTAGACTGACCAGCCGTTCAAAAGAGGTAAGCCGAAGTAAGAGTGCTTAAGCCCCGCCTGTACCAGGGTGATGTCTGCAGCCACCAAGGTCCGGCAGCCGCCGTTCCCAACGTCACCCTTTGCGCAGCATCCCCAGCAGACTCCTTGTTAAGCACGACCGAAACTCAGATTCACAGTGTTCGGACCGCCAATACCACCAAGGGTGCGAGCTCGGACAGAAGCCTTGTTGCAAGAGCGGGACGAAAAAGTTGTTTGATACGTGCGCAGCGGGCGGGTCTAGTGCGGCTTCGAAAATTAGTGCGCAGGTCTTGCTGTTCGAGACCGCAGAAAGCGTGAAAAACGCCCTCAGTGAATGCGTTTTCTAAGCTGCTTTTGTCCCCAGCAGGGACGGCGTCTTTCGGTATCAGAAGCGTGTTGGCTAACCCCGGCACCGCCAAGAGTCTAGGACAGTCGGTTAATGTAACGAAACAGAATGGAAAGGCAAAGGAGCGACGAACGTACGATGAAAACGTGAGCATGGGTCTGGAACTAACGAGGAGATGGGGGCAGAGGACCGTTGTGGAGAGTCGGATGTTGAGGAGCAAGAAGTGGTACTACAGACGAGGAGGAAGGCGAAGACGCCGCTGGAAACCAAATAAAAACGGCGCTGCAGACCTCACTACGCCACTGGAGTGGAAACACGGTGGAGAGTGCCAGCGGAGCCGAAAAGAATAACCGGGGTATCCTTGCCTACAGAGGCAGCTCCAACGACTGATGGAGACGAAATTGGCACTGAAGGAGTGGGTGATCCCGTACGAGCGACGTAGTGAACTGGGAGAGTAGCACTAGCGAATAAAGAGCAGATTATCCGTAAGAGACGAGAATGGAAGCGGAACGAGTTGCGCAAGTAGTTCTTGTTTCGGTGTCGCTGGAGCAATTTCGTTTGGGTTAGAACAGAAAAAGGACTGGAATTAAAACATGTACGCATCAGCTCCCAGCTAATTACCTTGCAGTAAGCTTTTCCTGGTCCCATGTGCCTATGAAGGAGGGTGGTGCAAGATCACTTATAGGCAGATGTCATCAGGTTCTGTCAGCTGTTTGGAATGTAGTTGACGATGGGGCCGCTGTAGCAGAGGCAGTGCGGCTTGCGAACGAAGCCAGCGAAGAGGACCATGCAGACCTAGTCTCTGTTCAGACAGATAGGAGACTACTTTCTGATGGCTAACGAGTCAGGGTAGCCTGTCGGAAGGACATATAAGCTCGAGAAAGGGACATACAGCGAGGTGAGTTCCTGTGTTACGCGTCCGCCAGCACTGCGAACTGCGGGGCTCCGAGTCTGCATCAATCCTGCAGGTAGCGCGCGTCCTAACCGGAGTTAGTTTCCTTGGGATCTAATGTCTCAAGCACACTGTCGTATACGATATGATCGATTGTATCGAGGAGTTTGCGGAGGGAGGGCCAGTAGCTGGTGGGAAGAGCACATCGGGACTGTGAATGCTGCCGCGGATGATGCGTCCAAGATGAACAGGTCGGACATGCACGCTTGTATGTACGTGGACGAAGCAGGAATCGACCGACAAGATCTCGTAGAACGGGATCCAATGAATATCTGGATGAGAATCGAACGGAAGATACAGCACAATGTCAACCACATAGTAGGGATGCTCGAATATGTATGAATACGTTTCATATTGTCGGTCGGAGAGACGTGTAGCATTGATAATGTGCTCTGCCTTGGTACGCGGAGGAGTGAGAAATGGCAAACCATCAAGAATGAACATACTGTATCTCCAGATTCCGCAATTTCTCGTGCTCAAAGCAAACTTTTCCAGAAGTCTTCCAGGATGGAACCCAATCAAGAGTATAACGCGGGCGAAGAAGATAGCCTCGATCTTTTAACCACGTGTAGTTGGGCCACTTCCACATTTCAGGCTGAGGAAGACGTTCGGTCCGAGTCGTTCCAAAGGCAAGTTCCTTCTATAAATATGCTGAGCCTTCAGTCTTTCCGTTTCTTTCTGCGCTCGGCATGGACGCCGAACGTAATGAAGTTCAACATAAAGCCAGGTACCCCTCTGGACACACCTGCACCCACCGTAAACCTCGGATGTTAGTAAAATACTATATAATTTAGGCTCCGAGACTCGGCGCGCGTCGATTCGGCAAGTCGAACCACGGTCAGTGCGTTACGATCATGGGCTCGTCTACTACGCCTCTCTTGGATGTTCTCTCTTCTCATCTTCCAGCTGCCATCGCGTCTGCTGAATTGTCTTCTCTTCCCTCTCAGTCGCGATCGTTCCTCGAAACTCTCCTCGCTTTTGCTCTCGGTGCAGACTGTCCTCCCCGTCTCACCGACGCGCGACAGGAATGGTCGCGCTCGCAGACCGCTGCACTCAAAGCCCTCCAAAGCTGTCTCGGCCAAACTAAATTGGAAAACACAAAACATCCCCGCGACAGCCCAGACACAGACGATACCAACTCAAAACGTCCAAAGACCAACGACGATGACGATGACCCGCCCCGCTTCACCCTCCCCTCCGTCTCCGCCACCTCGCCCGTTCGCAAAAAAGTCGATGTGACCATCCACGCACGGTCGATTCGCCTCATCCACCCGACCACCCGCGCCCTCGAGTACTCTGCGCCTCTCACCAGCGTCGTCCGTGCTTTCATGCTCCCCACACGTGGTAAGACCAAGAGTCACTGGACCGTCGTCCTCCTCCCCGCGGACGCCCCCGACAAGGCTAAAACCACCCCTTCATCTGCCCCACAACAGATCATCTTTGGCATCGACGCGCGCAGCGCCACCGCGTTCGAGACCACGTCCTACTCCTCGGACGCGTCCTCTGCGACACACACCACCGTCACCAAGGGCCAAGAAACCGCCCCGTTTGTTCGCCAGCTCCTCTCCCACTTGCCCGTCCCGCTCCTGCAGCCTTCTGCAACCGTCTTCCGGAGCGCGTGTGCGACACCCACGTCCGGCGACGGCGCGGCGGGCGTCGACGCCTATCTCTCTGCCAAGTCGGGCACGCTCTGGTTCCTGGACTCAGGCATTTTCTGGGGCGAGAGCAAGCCGTGCGCGTTCTGGGCTGTCGAGGATTTGATCACCAAAGATGGCGTCAAGCTCATCAGCGCCACTGGGCGGACGTGCTCTGTCATTCTCAGTCGCAAGATGCAGACGCCAGGTTCAGGTTCGGGATCGGGCGCAAAATATGGAGGAGACGAGAGCGACGAGGAGGAAGAAGAGATCATCGAGACTGAGTTTTCCATGGTGGAAGGTCGGGAACAGGACCCGATTTCGGCGTGGGCTCGTAATCGAAAACATCTCTTTGGGAAGCAGGTCGTCGCCAATGGATCTTCGTCCGGTCCTGCGAATAATCGTATTATGGGTGCCGGGCCTACGACCATCAAGGGTGCCGTATGGGACGATTCGGATTCTGACGACGAAGACTTTGAGATGGCTTCGTCCGAGGATCTCGAACATAGCTCGAACTCGGACTCGGACGGGAGTGGAGGTAGAGGTGGTGCGGGGATCGGTAGGAACGAGAACTACGACAGCGGTTCGGATGAATGGAGCGAGTCGTCGGAAGAGGAGGAGCTCACTCCGGCTCAACAGGCGGCGCTCGACAAGATGATGGAGCTGCTCCGAGATGGTCCTGAAGACGAACCTAGCGACGAGGAGGACGAGCTAGATGAGTGATTTCGAGATATGATTGTACTGTACAGATGTCGCATTGCGCGCGTGCTTTCATAATGCATATATGGACGCTATTCGGTTTTGATTCATGCGCCTTAATTCTTCGTAGTTATGCATGAGGACGTCTCTGCAAGGGAGTAAATTAGTAGCCAGGCAGTCCAATACCAATGCCATATGATCCACATCCCAAACAATGATAGTATGCAAGTCTATGTACTTGTGTCTATATATCTACACCGAGGTCCCATGCCTAGATCTACACAGAAATGGTCTAAATGGATACCTTACCTCTAGGCTCGTACGGCAACAACAACGCCAAGCAACCCGCAAAGACGATCATGCCCCCCGCGATGTACACCGGCACCGCCGTCTCGATGTTGGCGTACAAAGCAATGATGGGTGCCTGTAACCTGAATCGACAGCGCCCAAAAACAAACAGCGAAGAAAACACGCACCATCACACCAAACACGCGGGTCGCGGTAGCCGTCAACCCGTTACCCGTCCCACGATCCTTGGCAGGAAAGATCTCGGGAGAAATGGCATACAGAACCCCATACATCGTCTACGCCCACTCGATCAGCCGCCAAACTCGTCGACAAAAAACGAAAAAAACGCACGTTACTGAAAAACACGTAGCCGCAGTTCCACCCCAGAAGCTGGTTGGACGTCCTAG
Organism: Leccinum subgranulosum; assembly: GCA_038091575.1. NCBI lineage: Eukaryota > Fungi > Basidiomycota > Agaricomycetes > Boletales > Boletaceae > Leccinum > Leccinum subgranulosum. The sequence continues at coordinate 28,477 of JBBPOS010000090.1, forward strand.
AGGTGGTGCTCGCGTAGAGAAACGCGCCTGTCAGCGCTTTATATCGCAAGAGGTCGTTGAGTGGTGAACGCGAGTTAGATGCCAGGACAGACACTCGCCTGAGGACATTGCAAGGCTGCCTTTGCGTCCCAAGTACGGAAGTTCGACGGCCCATCCGGCGAAAAAGGCCGCCGGGACGCCGATGATGCTCAGGATCACTTGCTGTTATCGACGTCAGTGCAAGTTCTCCAATCAACACAGGGTGCATACGTTGCGATAGGTGACGTAGAGGGAACCATCGCCGAACATGGAACCACGACTATTCAATCTTGAAAGACGGTCAGCCGCATCGAGTGGTGATCAGACCTAGGAGCACTCACAAGAAAGGCAAAAAGCTATTGTAAAGCGTCGAGGCAAGGCCAATGATGCCTGGTGTGATAAACAACAATTCAACCGCGACGTCACGGAACAAAGGAAATGTGTGATCATACCCCAAAGAGCGATGAGTAGGCTGGTGGACCAGGCCATCGTTGGAGTCGCAAACAACGCCTTGACGTGGCCCGTGGCGTACTTGGAGTCCTTGGACAGAATGGCACGACGGGTCGTGTCATGGCTTCGTCCTGGAGCCTCCAGCTGTTCAACAGTGAGCGTGGTAGACTTGCCATTGTACTTGGCCAGCTTGTGAATGATGTCGGTCGCCTCAGCGTCCTTGCCGATACCGGACAGGAACCGGGGACTCTCGAAGAGGGTAAAGACGAAGAAGCGAAGGCCCCAGAGGAAGAGGGTGAATCCGCCGAGCGCAAAGAGAAGGTATCTCCACCCCATATTATTGGACCTTTCACAATTCTCGGGGCTGGCACATGAGAAGTTGGCTATCAGGGGCCACGCGATCTGTACAAGACGTGTCAGTGCATCAACGCAACATTTTCGTGTGCTTACAAGACTGCAGATAAGTTGACCGAGCGACCACCAGATGGAAAGTATCGTCAAGAGGTACTGATGGGTGCCAGGGACAAAGTCTGACATAAATAAATTACTATAGTTTGGGAGATATGACAGACTTGAGATTCACCCAAGAAGACGGCCGAATCCACGGGCATGTTACCTCCAAAGGAATTCAATATGCAACCCCTCGTCAAAAGCGAAAGACCTACCACCGACACCCACGCCGACGACGGCGAATAGGGAGGCCAAGGTGACGAAATCGGGTGAGCCAGCGGCGGCTAAACCGAACACGGCTGCGATCAACAACGTCAGGTTGAACGCCCATCTGCGTGACAAGTCAGCGAGCATATCCAGACAACAAAGCATAAATACACACCTCCGACCCCAGATATCGCATGCTAGACTCCAAAAGATGGCTCCCACGAGCATACCGATGTTAGATGCCAGAGACAAAAGGGGGCCATCGAAATGGAACTCGTAGATAACTGGCGTGAGGATCAGCCCGCTCAACATCTGGGCGAGGTAGCGTTCAGTTTGGGATGGTCTTGTTGTTCTTGGGCATACTTACGGGCCAGACGCTATCGCTGTGGATCAATTCGGATAAGCGTCAATCTTGGATGCGAGGCAGAACGAGCGACGTACGCAAACCACCCAAAGCCGGCGACGACGAACAGAAACCACTACGAGGGATGAGTGCTCATGGAGAGTGGAAAGTCCGTCTTGCATCCCACCTGGTATCTGCCCATCCCAATCTCTTGTATGGCATGATTCAAAATGCGTGCTTTTGCTTGATACACGGGGTCATCGTACCCGTCTGCGTATAGATCAACCCTCGTGTTGGCATTCTCGACCCATCCATCTCTAGCTCGCGCCAGGAGTGGTTCCGATTCCTCTCTTGCGGTGCTGCTCGGCATGTCTAGCATCTCTCGGGTGGAAGTGATATGAACGAGCCAAGTCGAAGCTGATGTGGCGGGAACGAAGGAGAAGAGATTCCTGCCAGCACAGTTTCAGAAACTTCTGTTTCCCATGACCGTATCGCCTCTTCGCTCGGCGGCCGTGAAGTCTTGATGGAGATGTATCGGGTCCGAGTAGCTTACCGTCGAGCTTAGTAACCTTCGGGGTAGGGTTAGTGCGCTCACAGCTCTTTGTGCTCTGTCACCATGTCATCAATGTTGCTACTACGACATTGTCTTTGTTCTTTCTTTCGCTGCACGCTATAAAAACTGGCTTGTAACCGACACCACTTCAATTCCGTCTGCTCTCTCTCCCTTTACTCCACCCGATCCACACTCGCGCCCGTCCCACCATTCGTCATGTCGACAGATATACCAGTAACAAAAGGGATTATTGCTATGCCAGGGCCCAATGACGCTGGAGCTCCCTCGTTCACGAGCGGCGAGACGTTGGACCTCCTCGAGTTCTTCAAACTTTTCGATGCACTTGCCGATGCTTGCAGTCTAACCGATGCAGAGAAATGCACCGTCGTCATGCGATACGTGGACAAGGCGACCAAGCAATTCTGGATCACTCTTGAGGGATACGAAAGCCACGATTATCCCACCTTGAAAAAGAATGTGCTCTACTACTATCCTGGCGCTGCCGAGGGCAGACGCTATACTTATCATGATCTGGCATCCGTCGTCGCTGCTCCCAGGAACGACGACATTTTTACGGAGACCGATCTCCTCGAATACTATCGCCGGTTCCGTCCCGTCGCGGTATGGCTTGTGGCCAACGGCAAAATAACAAGATACGACCGCGACTGGAGCTTTTGGAAAGGCTTGCCCAAAGCTCTTCAACGGGCCATAGCTTGGCGCCTGCAGGTCTTGTGGGTTGACTTTTCCTTTTCCCAGGGTAAACCTCCAAACTTCGAGGACGTCCTTCGAGCTGGTCGCCTTGTTCTCTTGGATGCCGATCGCGATCTTCTCTTGACGCAACTTGCAAAGTCCCTTCATGATGAACGTTCTGCAGCCACAGCCACTGCCAGACAGAATGTTAACCGACTCACCCGTGCGACCCAGTTTGACGTCGACGACGATGCGGAAGCAACAAACTGCGGAAATGGCGCACCACGAGCTAACGGGGTCACTTCTGAGCTCAGCATTCTCTCCAGGGCCCAAATGGATGAGATAGAAGTGCTGGCTCGTAAGATGCACACGCTTGACATCACCGACCCCTCGTATTCGGCCCTCTTCACACGCCTCGTTTGTCTTGCTCCTGCTGCTGCCCAAGCCTGGGCACCTCCTTTGTCTCGCCAGTTCATGTATTCTTCTCAACCTACCAGTGCTACGATGGCGGCCCCGCTTGGTTATACGTATGGAGGGTCCCATCCCCCAACGCGAAAGTGTGTGGACAATTACTGTGCCTAGGTTTGGCCTTGCTCATTCCTTCATGACAGATTTCAGCGGTAATGACACTCCTCAAAAGCCTAGCCTAGAAACACTGATATAGTGGTTCATCAAAACAGGCGGGTGAATACTGTTCTCCGTCATGCTCGGATTACCGAGCCCTCAGACAGATGATGTCAGGTTAGACGAATGGACCTTGTCGATTACAGCAGTTACATTCTCCAATAAATACGAGCTCTTGTCAGCATGGTGTGTGAACGTTTGAATAGTAGCTTCCTTCGAATCGGATAACCATTGCAGCGGCTCAAACAAGCCGAACGACCATGATCGTCACCTTGGGCGTACCTTGAACTTTGCTCAATTTATAAATATGGTGGTTCGGTCATTCTTGTGACATCATTCTGGGGTATCTTCATATACATAAGCGGTCAGTGACGTAAGAATAGCGTTGTACTTACCAGCGGTCGAGCACGCCGGATGGTTCACTGTGTTGGGGAATGGCGTAGTCCGGGTCAAAATAATAACGATTTTTTAAACTCCCGATTGATTCCGTCTTATAAACTCTTCCTACGAACAACACCGTCACCGTCACCATCATGACATCCATCATCGATCCCGCAACCATTGGCAAACCCAAACGCCCCCGTAGGCATGTCAGGTCTCTCACTGGTGCGTAAAGCATTCTTTTGGAAGTAAACATTTTGAGCATCGTTTCGTTCCAGGCTACCTTCCGGAGAAAGATGATTCTGGAAAAGAAAAATGGCCCAGGGGCGAGGAGGAGGTGTGGAAGGACGGCTATAGGCAGCTCGATACGAGTGCGTTATCGGGAACGCCATTATCTTGTCGGTGGTGCTGACGACTCGCAGCCGTGCAGTCAATCACAAGATCCGTCGTGAACCATGTTCAAACATCGTTGGCACGCCAAGTGTACAGTCTGGATGACCTGGGTGCTTATCAGGCAACTGCCTTGTCCGTCCGCGACAACTTGCTCGTGAGTGTCCGCTATGACAGATGGCGTTCCACTAGCTTTCGAAAATGATGTCCGTCTCCCCAGATCAACTGGAACGATACACAATTGCAATTGAACCGAAAGGGGGGAAAGCGCGCATATTATCTCTCTCTCGAGTTTTTGATGGGACGAGCTCTCGACAATGCGCTCCTCAACCTTGGACTGAAAGATAAATTCCGCGAAGGTGTAGACAAGCTCGGGTTCAATATGGAAGACCTCCTGGACCGGGAGCGAGACGCTGGCTTGGGGAACGGTGGCTTGGGGCGCCTCGCAGCGTGTTATCTTGATTCATCAGCTTCGCAAGAACTTCCGGTTTGGGGATACGGGTTGCGTTACAAGTATGGTATCTTCCAGCAGCTTATCTCCCCCGATGGTCAGCAACTGGAGGCGCCTGATCCGTGGCTTGAGAATTCCAATCCCTGGGAACTGCCCCGTATCGATGTCACGTACGAAATTCGCTTTTACGGTATCGCAGAGAAGTATCAAGATGGGAGCGGGCGTGCCGTCTGGCATGGCGGACAGGAAGTATTGGCAGTTGCGTATGACGTCATGATTCCAGGATATGACACCAGGAATACCAACAATCTTCGCCTTTGGGAGAGTAAACCCAAGAGAGGTTTTGACTTGAACAGCTTCAACGGTGAGGAGACCTTGGCAAAGATGTAGTCGGTCAACTGACTGATCTCGCATAGCTGGAGATTATGAACACGCCATCGAATCCTCTAACAGTGCGGCCGCTATCACCTCTGTGCTTTATCCCAACGACCACACAACTTGTAAGCGGATACGTTGTGTGCACCGGTTGATCGTCTGCTCATGGTTGTGTTGATAGTTGGGAAGGAGTTACGGCTCAAACAACAATACTTCTGGACAGCGGCAAGTCTCGCAGACATCTTACGGCGGTACAAGAACCTTGGTAAACCGATCACGGAATTACCTGATTGTGAGTTGCCAGTGGCAAATCTACTTCTTGCTTGACTTGACTTGACGGGTTATCAGATGTTGCAATTCAGCTAAATGACGTCAGTGCAATATGTTTTTTTCTTGTCAAGACTTTGTTTGAAATAGTTTTCCAGACTCACCCAACGTTGGCGATCCCGGAACTGATGCGTATTTTGCTCGACGAGGAAGACTTGCAGTGGCAAACAGCGTGGAAGATCGTCACCGAGACTTTCTTCTTCACTAATCATACCGTGCTCCCTGTCGGTGATGCCGTACTTTATCAATCCTCACCGAGTTGACAAAAATTCGCCTATAGGAAGCATTGGAGAAATGGCCCGTCCCCTTGATGGAGCATTTGTTGCCTCGGTATGTCTTGTCTCTACCCTTGCCCGACATCATCGATTTACCTTTTTAGACACATGCAGATTATCTTTGATATAGTCAGTCCCTATCCTTGGAAAGGAAGATGTCACTGACCTCACTCCGATGCTTACAGAATTTGTAAGTTTTCTTTTAGTGACCTCTGAATTAACGATGCGACATGATTGGCTTCGAAGGTATTTTTTGCAGTGTGGGTATTTGTTAATTTCATCATGCCCATGCTCATCCTCATCATTAGCTGTCGAACACATGTTCCCTGGAGATCGTGATCGGCTGGCAAGAATGTCTTTGATCGAAGGTGAATGATGTCACTCTTCTTCAAGTTGCATGAAGTTGTCTAACTGAGGTTTCTCAGAGGGTTACCCGAAAAACATTCGCATGGCGCATCTGGCATGCATCGGTTAGTGATATTTTTGATGCATCGATGAGCCTCTGATGCACCTAATTCCAACAGGGAGCCGGAAGGTCAATGGCGTTGCCGAGGTGTGTTTTGCAACTCAGTTTTTGTTCACGTAGGTACGAAGAGTTGCCTTAGTTGCACAGTGACTTGGTCAGGACAACTATCTTCAAAGACTTTGTGGAATACTTTGGTTATAGCAAGTATGTCTTTTTTTTGCTCCATGAAGATTGACACCTAATGTCATGCGAGGTTCGGAAACGTCACGAATGGCAGTAAGTGTCCTCCAGGATTTCTGCAGATACCTAGATGACGACTTTTCTTTCAAAGTCACTCCGCGGCGCTGGCTTGATCAGGTGTGTCTCATCGTCCCTGTAAGCTAGATTGTGCTGACATCTACCCTAGTGCAATCCACGGTTGAGCGAACTCATCACTCATACTCTCAATATCCCCAAGAGCGCATGGCTGAAGGATCTGTCTAAACTCGAGGGTTTGTTGGATTACGTAGAAGATGAGGATTTCAGGGCAGAGTGGGCATCCGTGAAGCAGGCCAACAAGGAGAGATTGGCCCATTACGTACAAACAACTCTGGGGCTCAAAGTCGATACGAACGCCTTGTTCGACGTTCAGATCAAGGTGAGATCAGCATGCATCATTCTCGTTTTGCCATCTAGGTTAACCTGTCGTCGGTACAGAGGATTCACGAATACAAGGTACATCTTCCCCGAACGGATTATGTGAAACAAGGAGTTCACATCATATGCAGCGTCAGACGCTTAATATTCTTGGTGTTATCCATGTAGGTTGGCGAGCACAGAACTCTTGAACTGTTTTGTTTTACATTTTACAGCGTTACTTGACACTGAAAGGAATGAAACCGGAAGAAAGAAAGAAAGTCACACCGAGGAACGTCTTCTTTGCTGGGAAGGCTGCCCCGGGCTGTAAGTTCTCGTCCGTCTTACATCTTCGCTCTCTGAAACTCTACTCACCGCTAGATTACATCGCCAAATTGGTATACACTCTTCGCCATGTACCTATATCCACGTCGCTGACTGTCTCCTCAGACCATTCGCCTCATCGTCAATGTGGCACGGGTAGTCAATGCAGACCCGGACACCCAAGACTACCTCCGCGTTTTCTTCCTTCCCGATTACTCCGTCACCCTGGCCGAAATACTAATACCCGCATCGGACATCAGCCAACACATCTCGACAGCAGGCACGGAGGCATCCGGGACGTCCAACATGAAGTTTTGCTTGAACGGCGGTCTCTTGCTGGGCACCGTCGATGGCGCCAACATCGAGATTGCAGAAGAGGTCGGCGAGAGCAACGTCTGTGAGTATCAGTATCTTGTCCTTTCTTTTCCGGTCCCCTTTATTCTACTGGACTTGCTGCTGACGATGACGATGACGACCAGTCTTTTTCGGAAATCTGACGCCCGACGTGGAAGACTTGCGATACCAGCACGCCTACCACCCCTTGCCGGTCGAGCAAAAGTCGCCTGCGCTCGCCAACGTGTTAGACATGGTCTCGGGAGGCCTGTTTGGCGACGATAACGTCTACGAACCGTACGTCTCACCTGCCCGCGGTTTTTCTTCGTTCCTTCTTGACCGCTCCGCACGTCGGCCCATCAGACTTCTCAATACTATCCGGCAAGGAGACTACTATCTTCTCACCGAAGATTTCGACTCTTGTGCGTCTTGCCTTTATGAGTTTTCACATAGTTGCTTATTTATCGGACGTCGGTCACTCGCCTTTTATTCTCTTGGCAGACATTGAAGCGCTGAACATGGTGGACGAAGCATACAACGATCGTGACGAATGGACCAAGAAGAGCATCCGGACGAGCGCCAAGGTGCGTTAAATTATTGAATCGATTGCAAATCGACGTGTTAAGGAGGGGTATCCGACGACATGTGATAGATGGGTAAATTCAGCTCCGATCGTGCCATCCAGGACTACGCCCAAGAGTACTGGAACGTCGAAAGCACCAAGGTCGAGTAGAGAGGAAGAGAGAGAGAGCGAAGGAGAGGGGAAACGAAGATGGCGTGTGAAGATTAGAGAGAACATCATACATGGAATGCTCGAATCAACTTTCAGGTAACGGGGGGACATATAAAAAAAACTGCGGAGACGTGTAAGATAGCATGCTAGCAATGGCCATATGTTAGAACTGTCGAATAGTAGTGGGAGAGTAAGATCAGAATGAATGAACGTGGACGGAACAGAGAAACGAGAACGAAATTTCAAGAACACGAGATGAGATGAAGAATACCGGCAAGAAACGAAGGTTGAGAGGTAGAAGAACCTCTGTCGGACGTTGCTTCAGAAGAACTTGGTCGACAAGAAGAACGAGGACGAAAATGAAAATGACCGTGAATTAATGAGCGCTCTGGAAAAAATCTCATGCTTCCACAGGGGTAGACTCAGTCTCTTGAGATGGTCCGGCCGGCTCATACGTGCTAGGGACGTCGACTTCGGCTGACGTGGACGTGTAAGCGATAGTACCTCATGCTCAAAGGTCGCGAGCCACTTACCAGTCACGGATTGCTCAGCAGGAACATCCATCTGTTCCTGCGGTCCATCTTTCTCGCCTGCCTCGTCGCTCGGCTTGGCATCTCCAGCGACAGCATGGTCCCCACCCAACGCATCATCATCCGCAGGATGCACAGCTTCATGCCCGAGTTGCACTTCCGCCTCGACAGCAGCAAGGTCCCCCTCGGAGGCAGAGACACCAACGATAGGGAGACTCGTGGCCTCATCAACAACGAACTGAGACCCAGGCTCGCCCGATGACTCTTCAGTTCCTGTTGCGGTCGCGTGCGCGTCTCGGCCAACGGGATCTTCAAATTTGATACCGTTAGTCGTGGCAACGGGCTCGTTTTCAGATGGGTCCACGTGTTCCACGTGGATCTGTACTTCCTCGGTAGTTGGTTCCGTTGTTTGGTTCTCGACGACCTCGGGGTCAGTAGCAGCACTGGTGAGTGTGAAGTCAACGGTAACCTCTTCTTGGGTCTCCTCATTCGGCAGACTTTCTGGAGCAGGATCTTCAGCGGTTGCATCACGTGTCAGCTGGGCCTCCGCCTTGACGACGCTGATCTCATCCGCCGGAGTTGATGAGGCCGTCGCAGCTTCTGGAGTGGACTCCGAGTCCGTTGATGACACCAAGAGTTGTACGTCAGCAACCTCAGCGGGCAACTGGGCATCTACGGAAGCATGCGCTTCTTCAGCCACGCCGATAGATGCAAGCGAGGAAATCCCACCTTCGACAACGGCTTCGACTTCGGGTTCCGCTGTCCTGGCTTCCACCGCACTAGATTCGGGGGTAGCAGTCGGAACATCCTCTATAGGCTCCTTCGACTCTGCGGTATTCTTTGCGCTGGGAATTTCATTGTCCAGTGCCGCGTGTTCCGCAGCAGGCATAGGCACCTGAGACTCAGGGATAGCAGCCTCGAGGACTAGGCTCTCAGTCGCCGTCTGAGCCTGTGCCTCGACAGGAGCCACGTCCTGCCCGACGGACACCATGCCTGCAGGAACGTCGCCTTCTGAGGGCTGAACAATAGTGTCCTGTACAACAGCTTGAGCTTCTCGGTCAGGTACTTGGTCCGGAATTTGCTTCGTTCCGTCAGTCACGGTTTGATCGCTGTTGTCGACGGCTGGGTCGATCACCACGAGGGAGGTGGCGCATGACTCTTCTGCTTCCGAAATGTTCTGCGACTCCGCGGCCACGGGTTGAGAGGCAGAGTCCTCGACGACGATCTCGGTAGCACAAGCAGAATCCGTGACCTCTGCGATAGGAGTCTCCACCACCAAGGCAGCAAGTTCCGGAGTAGGCGTAGGTATTTCGGAAACTTCCGTTGCTTCTTCAACCCCATCAACCACCGAAGCAGTCGAATCTGGTTCCACTTGAGCTCCCGTCGCACTAACGATATTAATCTTGTCCTGGACATCGACTGCAGATTCCGAAGCAAGATCATCAGTCTCTTGTTGACCAACTGATTCGACGGTAGATGCCGCTACGAGATCAGCGGAAGCTTTTTCTTCAACCACATGGAGTCCATCCGCGGTGGACTCAGGTACTTCGTCATTGACGGGTGTAAGCGGAGCGACGGGTGTCGCCACCGCTACGTGGACGGTATCGAGGGAGGCTGCCAGCGGTGTGGCAACAGCTTCCGCGTCTTCCCGGGGACCATTGGCAACGTCGACCTGGACAACATCGGACGGCCCGCCGGCAAAGTCGGCGGACGCAGTGACCAATTCAATTGGTCGATCTTCGGCTTGGACGGCCCCGTGTTCTTTTAGAACTTCAATCATGGAAAATTCCGCGGTCAGTACGGGACCTGGAGCGAAGACCGTGGAGTTACCCTTACCCTGTGTAGAGGACAGATAGTGAGGAGTGTCCGCCATCGGCGGCGTAATCTCCGCAACGGGACCGGTCGTATTGCCAACCTTGGGGTCAACGATATCACATATGCTTGAAGAACCTGGCTCGATAGAAACAGCCTCTTCTACAGAGCAACGTGGCACCTCGGAAGAACTGTTGAATCCACCCCGGGAATGTGGGGTAGGCTCAACTGAGGGTACCTCCACTGCCGTCTGGGTGGCGTCAGACTTCTCGTTGGATAAGTCGGCATTTGCAATCGGAATTCGAAGGTAATAAATCCTCACCTTGGAAGCGGACATCAGATCTGCGGATGGAGCGGCAGCGACAGGCGCGGTAGAGATCTTGTCCTCTTTCACCTGATTGGCAACATCCGGTACCACACCACTGGTGACGGCAGCAGCAACGGAGGCATTACCATTGACATGATGATCCATCCTAAAAGGGGCAGATGCGACTGTAGATTCTTCCTCAATAAGCATCTCTCCGAGCTCTCCCGTGATTTGATTTCTACCACCCGACCTCCTGAGGTCCAAGTCAGTAACCGACTTGCTGAATACGCTGAAACGCTTCCGAGCAGACGAGAACACCGTGTTGATACGGAATCCTGAGATGTCAGATTTGAAAGACGGGCGGGGGGAACGACCTCTACGTGCATCCGGGGATGGTGTGCGAGGAGATTGCCGACTATATGCTTGTTCAATAATGAGCCAGCGGATGGGCTGTTCAGAGCTGGACGTTTGCTTCAGTCCGCAAACGACGAATGTAGGCCAATTGGCAGAAATAGGATCGACGATAGCATCACTCCAGAAGTCAATGAAGGCTTCGTCGACTTGTACCACGTGTATCGAACCAAGTTTGGTCTCTATAATGGATTTCTCGCGTTCAGGTGAGGCATCCAAAGGTTCTCGGTCTTGAGAACGTTGTCTACGAGTGCGCGACTTGCCACGGTGGCGGCTAGACTTGCGCGAAATAGTAGGGGGTTGAGAGACTTCAACGTCATCATCCTTGTCTGTGAGGATAGATAGAGGCTGCGTGGTTGTGGTACCACCAAAACCGCTCAGCGAAAACTGCGCCCAGTCTGTGATGACTGTCGAAGACGGCGAAATAGGAGATGTGGGGGCAGATTCATTACTTGCACCTGATTTCGAGATGGTATTCTTGGTGAGTGAAGAAGAGGACTTGCGAGAGACAACTCTGCCGATAGGTGAGCTCAAAAGTCCAGGAGACGTCGGCGCAGTGTTATCAGAGGCTATCAAAGACAGGAGCTGGATTGTTTCGTCCACGAAGATACGAGTGAACTGAGGTTCTTCTGAATCGGAAGAAGTTTCCTCTTCAAGAGCTGTGGTCTTGAGGGTGTTCCAAAGCACTCTACAGTCATCTCCAGGAGAGTTATCGACCGGAAGTTGGAAAGCTTCGAGAAGGAGTTGGACTGGATTACATTTTGGTCGTTTGGCATTGGGCGTCAAAAGAGTCTCGACCCGGACAAAAAGAGCGTCATATTGGCGAGTAGAAAAGCGAGGACGGGAAAGAAGATTGTCTGTTGTGGCGGGAAGACCCTTGTTGTATGGGTAATGCTTAACCAGTTCTTGAAGCCGCGTCGGTAAACGTGAAGCAAAAGATTCCTCCCTGCGATGTCGTCAGTAAACAAGGGAATGACCCATCGCATCCAAGCTCACCTCAAGCGGGCAAGGAACAAGTGTTCCAAAATTCGGCCTGCTCGATCCCACCGAGCATAAAACCGGTTCCAATCATCAGTCTGCTCCGCTCGAGAAGCCAAGAGAAGCCAAAGACCCAAAAACTTTGAAAGTTTGCTTCCAGATATACCGATTGTCTCTGCGTGGGACGCGAGGGAAGATATTAGGCCGAGCGTCGCGGTCAATAACTCAATATGGGAAGGAGGCAAATGAGGCAACAATAGTTCAGAGAAGGCTTTGGGAGGGTATGACGCGACGCGTTCCGCATGGGAAAAAGAATTGTACCATGCCCATTCGGCGCTGTCTTTACCGAAGTGACTATTTTCAAGCGCGAGGTGGCGGAGACCCCAACGAAGAACGGCAGCAACGTCATGGGGTGACCGCGTATAACGCAGCTCGGTTTCAAAGTCAGATACAGGGGAAGAGTTTGTTGGAGAGAGAGTGGGTTTTCGAGTGTTAGGGTTTAATGAGTGAATAAAGAGGGAAATCAGTTTGCGTTGAACATCCGGAGACGCAGAAAACCAATGAGGATGCATGATTCCAAGAGTTTCCACACCTAATTTGGAAAGATGAGAAGACGAGCAACACAAGACTGTACAAAAGCATACCGCGTTCGGTAATCGCCTGTGCGCACGCGCGAACGAGCGCGAGGGCTTCCAAAGGATTGAGGCGCTTGGCAGCGATGACAGCATCGTCGAGAAGTGCCTGCGAGGTGGGATCTGCTTCGAAGACGGCACTTAGGGGACGAGAAATCGAGTTTCCTTTGGAGACGGGAAGCTGCAGTGTGAGGTGAGGGACAGCCTCTGAGTGCTTCTGGACGGATTTCTGGGAAGCGCCACGCGACCTGGACTTGAAAAAGGAGAATTCCTTGGGTGACTGAGCCTCGGAGAAAGTGGCGAATGCAGGAGAAAGGGTAGGGGAAATTGCCTCGTATTTTCCGTCGAGCAAAGTACTATCGGAAGTGGAGCGCGTCGCACGCGCCTGATCCTTGTCATCATGCTTCTTATAACCAAATACCTTGTTCAGAAATGAAGGCATGGCGTTATGAGCATGCCCTCGAGAACGCGTGGATCAGTGGAGACAGACCGGACCTATTGAAATAGAACGGTCTGGACTGTGATCAGCAATCAGAACGCGAAGTATGGCTATGGTGAATCCCCAAGGCGTCGAGTAGACTGGTCAGGACGACGAGGACGAGGACGTTCTGAGCGGCACCGAAACGAAAGGACGCGAATACCACCGTGGGAAATTAGTTGCAAGTTCGAATCCCTCCTTTGCTCTATATACTGTACTTGGGGTGATAGGGCTGAAATAGATATGAGTGCACTCATGCTCGATGTGCTGCTCAGGAACGTCGTGAGGCTGTACGGAATGCTTCAAAGGCGCACAGTGAGCGCTTAACCTCCGTGCGACCCTCCATCTTGTTCTCCTCCCCGTGCTGCGGGCGTGAGGTCCAATATACGAGCCAATGTCGTCCTATGACCAGGCATTACTCGACGAGGCCCCCAAAGCAAGCCGTGCACAGTTGCAAGTGAGCCTCGAGCACAGCCTCAGGTCTTCTCGCGCACCGCTAATCGATTCGTACTTTAGCAAGGGTACGATGTCAACCTGCTCGAACCCCGGCGCGCACCGTCTGTGCGCCATCCACACTCGCAGACACCCCAACCAACCCCTGTGCCTCTCACGCCGGGCTTCGCAGAGACCGGTCCTGAGGAGAAGATTACCTCTCTCTCTCATACCCCAGCAACACCAAGAACCAAACCGTCCTTTTGGCGCAGCCGTAATGGTGTCATTACTCTCTTCGTCATCGCCGTCGTCGTTGTCGGCGCCGTGGTGGGTGGAGCAGTGGGCGGGACAGTGAATAAGCACAACAATACAGTCTCGAAACCCACTCCTACCCCCAGTCCATCCCATAGTTCATCGATCCCCGTCCCAAGTTCATTAAACCCCATCTCAAGTTCTACATCCGTCGTCTCCGCCGGTGTCGGTGGTCAGTCTACTCCGAGTGCACCGAGCTCACCATCTTCCTCGTCGAATTTCTATGCGATATAGTCAAGGGAAGGGGATCGTTAAGTATGATCGTTCCTCACTCGAGCTGATGCCTCGCGGAAGGGGATCTTGAGTATAATCTTTTACTTTGTGGATCGATGTACATACAAGGACTCTCCAACTTTAGTCGAGAACATCGGAACTTCCTTTTGGGCCTGTACTAGTTGTACTTGTCAGTCATTTTGTCGAACATACTAATACAACAATTACAACCACATACATAGCCTATCAGTCTGTTGTGCACACGCCGAATCCTCGTGCCATACCCTCTTGAACTTAGGAGAACCACCCCTTGGGCTGAACGACATCCTCACCCACCTCCCCATCTCTGCGCTGCCTCAACGCCTCCAACATCTTACCAACTCCATCCACGTCACCAACGCTCGCACGACCACCGTTCCAATCCACGACCACCGGCCACTTGAGTGCGTTCGGATTCTTCGCACCGAGTTCCGCCACGCTCACAGCACTCCTGGGCTGTTCATCCGACCCTGGGGCAGAAGGGTGTGAAGACAAAAATGACGCGTATGATAACGGCGGCCCCGTGGTGCCCGAATCCTTGGGCGTCATGTACGCAAGAATAGACCGCAGTTGATCCGGCGTGGGAGGCTTGGACTCAATCACCTCGAGGTTGAAATCGAGAGGCGGCGCATCGGGCTTGGAAGGTGGATACGGCGCAGCGAGGGACGCGCGCAGCATCGCGAGGGCCTTTACGGACGGGGGCGACGAGGGGTGGTGACTAGTACACCCGCACTTCGATCAGCAATGTTTCCTCCGCAAGGAACGGGAATGTGTACGGACAAGATCGAAATCTGGGGCTGTAAGTTTATGTCATTGAATGATACGAGTATATGGGGTAAAAGCGACTCACCAATCGCCTCGAGAACGCGGAGAACATCATTCAATGATTTCGTTAACCTCCTCTCCGAGTGGTCGCGAGAAACATATCCCTCCTAATGACGTAATCAAAAACGGTCCCGGACCGAGCGCTCTGCTCAACAACTAATATCTCGACCACCGTTGTGGCCTTTTGCCAGAGGTTCGTCTGGCCCACGCGATAGCCGCGTGGTCGAAAATTATTCCAGGAACAACCTGAAATGAACGACACCCTTCGCCACCAACTTGGTACGGCTTCGTTAGCCCTTGAGCTGGCCAAGCCACATCATATTCCTTCTGGCGTCTTACAGCATATTCCCTTCCTCGATAGGCTCCGAAGTTCCTTCCAAACGGGGTCAAGTATATCCTCCGAGTCCTCGCAACACAGAGCCTCAGTGAAGGATGAAGGTTCATGCCCAGCTCAAGCGCCCAAGTTCAACCCTTCTGCGGTGATCGGACCCCAATGAAGAAAGTCTCGTATTCAATTACGCAAACCCGAACTCAAAGAAAAGAAGTGGCGAAGGTTCCTTCTCCCCGAGCACGCACGCTCTCTGTACTCCTCGGCCCCAAAGTTACGAGATCCGAGTCACATTAGCTTCCAGTTGGAGTGGGTCATGCCTGGACCTATTAAATCAGGCGTACAATACGGGTCCCTAGAAGGACGTGCTGCTGCACCGTTTATCGTACATACTTGGCAGGGACTCGGAGAGACTACGCACCGGCGAACTATGACCAGAACTTTCCGTTATCGTCCTGAGTCAATGGTCCGTCATCGTCGTCGTCACATCACTGCATTTCCCTCACTTTCCTGGTTAACCAGCCCTGAACATAACTACATCCGCGCCGCTCGCACGTGCGAGTTGACGTTTTTCCCCGGTCCTACGGAGGGCTCATTGCGTCCGACCAGTCGCAAAACCCTGTCCTGCCATGTGAGCAGAAAAAGCTTGACCTTCAATTCAAAAAACAGAAAAACCACCGATATTGCATGACTGATCAACCCTCACACCCTTTTTTTTCCTGTTATCGTTTACCCGACGTCCAAGAAAATTGGGAAGTACATCACATAATCGCAATCGTAATCTGATAGTGGTGTGTATACACTTTGGGTACGGATTCTGTGGTCAGGCACACTGATTGGGGCCGGGCCGCCATTTGCGAACACACAATTGATATAGATATGATGACGTCGGGAGGCGCGCTCAAAAGGAACGATCACTGTCAGAAGGGGGGACTCGAAGGCAAGGCAGGAAAGAAGGGGGGGTCGTCTCGTCATGAGTGATCACCATCATCCCATCAATCCGATGCTTCGAACAATGAACGCTCCCGTCACCGTCCGTCGCCGGACACCGGTTCGCTATTCCGCGCTCTGCACCGGCCACATCGGTTCAATCAAATCAAATCAAGATATGCAAGGCGCATGATGGACTTGGACTCCACACTCCACACTCCAGTCATGTGGGCGTAAAGAAAAGGGAAAGAAAAAGGAAGCAAAAGGAAAGAAAGAATACACGAGTCAGTTCTTCGTCTGGCGATCTCTCGATCACGATCGTCCCCTTCCATTCCAATCTGTTGGTCCATTCTAACCACCTGCCGAATTACAAATACGGGGGGAACATATTTCGTGGGCGAGAGAGGGCGATAGAGAACGTCAATGTAATCTAGTGTGGGTGCACCGATGTGAACGTTGGCGTAGACGCTCAAAGGAGATTGCAGGGGTGACGGATTAATTTTTTTGCACGTAGCGAGGGCAGGAGAAAAAAGAAGGGGCGAAAGGGGAAGGTGGGGGAACTCATGCGATGGCGCAGAAGCACGTGGTTTCTAGGTGATCGAACAGACATTGCACGACGAGCTCAGCGACCGGACCGCAGTACGACATTATAATGTGAAGCATGTATTAGTATACGGTAGGCAGGTAGATAAATAATTTGCAGCGATACAGAGCGGTCGAGTGACGGAGAGTTCCTAAAGGCTATATAGTGATCGATATATTACTTGAAACAAAAACAAGAACGTCGAATGAACAGACCACACCACAACAGTCTATGCACTGGAAAACAGAGGATTCGAATCAAAATAATTGGCAGAGTAAGAATGATGATTAGTTTCCAGCGGGCTGTCATAATATGACATCCTGTTGGAGGAAACGACGTCATAGCCCATAGACATTTGCGAGGCTGCGGGAACACAGTGCGGCGGAGCGTTGACAGAGCTGTCACTAAGGGAGACAGGTGACATGGCAGGAATGTCCGGCGAACAGGCGAGGCTGGATGATGGGCTTGATGTACTGGAACTCGCACGCGACTGGCTAGTAGAGACGGGCGGATATGGGTGGTATCCACGGTTGGGCGGCGATTGACCTCGGTCGAAACCTTTCAGCAAAGAAGGCGTCATGCTCCTATGGCGCCTGATCGGACCACCTACACCGCGAGTCATTACAGACCGATGAAGCGACACTTGCTCGAGCTCCGGTCGGCAGGGAGGCGCGGAAAGGGAAGCCATGATTGGCTCTCCACAGTGCGAGGATGCAGAGTCAGGAGTGGGAGGAAGATGAGGGATATTGCCCCAGGCCATGTTAGACGTGTCGACGGAGTGGAGGAAACCAAGAGGGGGCATATCGCTGTCCGGACTGGGCGTGTCGACGACCGAGGGGACGTGGTGCGAGTAATACGTATTCATATTGGGATGCGAGGCGGCGTTCCAGCCCGATGTCAACGCTCCGGGCGCGGCCACGAGACCTTCCTCATCGCCGTGAATATCCTGCAGGTGACCAGCCACCTCTACTTCGCATATGTCCAGATTGGGCATCCCATTCGAAAATGGCAGAGACGAAGAGAGTGCGAAGTCGCGCTCGTCCATCCCCTGACTTTCGGTGTCGATATCAGAAGCCCGGAAATCCCCGTTGCTTGCGTCATCCCCATCCGCGCGGAAATGAATGCGCAAGTGCTGATTGAGGTTGTCGGACCTCGAGAACCGCTTCATACAACGGTCGCATTGATACGGACGCTCCATTGTGTGTGTGCGAACGTGACGCTTCAGGTGCTCCATGCGCTTGAATAACCGACCACAGCAAAAAAGAGGACAGACAAATGCCTTGGACATAACTGGGCTGTCGGGTCCGGAAGAATCCGCGCTGTGGGGGTAGGATGACAGGGTAGCATTTTCGTTGTTGGGGCAAAGATAAGAAGAGTGCGATAACCTCTGCGCCGAGTCGTCGCAGCCAGGATGTTCGTATGCAGGGTACACTCCACCATCAACGGAGACATTAGATAAGCCGGGCGCAAGTCCAGATGAACTGAAATCCGTGGGTGGCGTTCCAGGGGCTTTGGGGTCGCACCTAGTCTGTGCAATGAACATATCCGCGGCGGTGGTCGCGCGGTCACTGGTTCCGTAACCGCCACCCACATTAGCGGGGTCGTGACGAGAATGATGGCCTTCGACCGGGCTGCGACTGGAGCCCGAGAGATTACCGGGATGAATTTTACTTGCCGGCTTTTTGCGGCGTTGCTTGTATGTCGGGGAGCCTTCAAAGAGAGTGAACGGCATGAATGGAAGATGAGGACGTTGGGCAGTCGTCGGGAGTTGGCTGGCTCCAGTACCCTCGATACGGATCATGTTGTGTTGAGTGGCACCAGGGAGCAGGTGTCCATCACCATCACCCACGGATGGCGAGACCACCACGTCGCGCGCCAGGTTATCTCCCTCCGCTTCCCGGCCGCCCATCACTTTCCCGAATTGCTCGTAGAGGCTGCGCTGGGGCTCGTACGTGAACGATAACGCGGGTTCACCGACGACCACGGTCGTGGGCTCCAAACCCATCTTCTCGCGCTTGAGGTCCCGTTCCAAGGCATCCAAGAACAGGCGATCATGGGGAACGGAGTACCTATGCACATTTATAAATAGGAACAAATCGAGAAAAAGTGAATGATTGTACTCACCAGTAAAACACCTTTTGCTTTTTCTGTGTGCGGATACACTGGTATTTGAATAAAAGATCCAAGAAGGGTGACTGCGATGAACGTGGCTCAACGAGTGGCGCGAGAGATTGTGGCAAAAAATCACGTACCTTGGGCTCTTCAAGGGTGGCGTCCACGCCTGGTTTGAGATTCCGGAGGTCGCTGAAGACACCCTCCTCGAACTTTTTCATGTTTCGAACAGGCCGACCAAAAGCCTCGAATCGAAATACCAAAGCGCGTACGATGTCGGTCCCAGTGATGTGATAAATGCCGGACCAGAGGACGCAGGAGACATACTCAGAAGACGGAAGGAGGAACCGATTCATGGAAGGGTGAAAGGAAGTGTGAGCGACGGAGGCGGGGTCGCCCGACACGTCGTCTGCGGCTCGCGAAGAACCAGCCGAGGACCAGCGGGACGGGGCGGTGGCGAGGAAGTACTTGAGCCGATCGAGGTGAGCAATGTTGTCTTGCTCTTTTGCCGTGAGCGACCGGGAGAGACCTTTAGTAGTGAGACCCATAGCAGCAAGCGAAGCGAGCAGGGGGAGACGAAACGGCAAGAGAGAATGGGCCTGGGCCTGCTGGGGAGGGGGAGACAAGACAAGTTCGGGGAGTTGTCTGTACAGCTTTAAGGTGGTTGATGCCACTCCATCTATAAAGCTTCGTTATTTTAGATTTCACCTCCGCGATAACCTACCAAAGAGGACCAAGCAGACGCATACGTGAAGAGGGATCTTGACCTTGCGCTTGATGATAGCCGTGTGCTGTGCCACGGACTCAATAATAATCCATATTGCGCATCGGGTGCAATGCTTGTGAGGTGTCGGCGCTGGACGTTTTCTCCGGGTCTTCGCATGATGGCAAACAAAAATCACTTCCCGCGAAGCTTAACCCTGACTAGGGAATGCTCCCTGGGGAGTTGCGTTCAAGACTCGTCGAATCGCGATTCCATGACTGCATCCGCAAAGAATTATCCGAGAAGAGTACAACTTGGGTAAACATTTACATCTCTCACGCACATGCGCCAACGAGCTCTGAGCTCGTTCGGTTGCGAGAGAATTGAGTTGTTGTTCTGTTATTGCTACTGCCGTCCCTTGCACTGTGCGGGTGCGGAGGAATCCAATCGAATCGCAGGCGCGTCCGTCGAGAAGGCAGGCGAGGCTAGAGACGGCCTGCCAGCCATGATTGACACGCCTTCTGGTGGACCGAGCCAAGAAGGCAAGCGAGTGCGGGCTCAAGATATCCCCGAGCGACAGTTCGATCACGGTCGTCAGCTGGTCTAGCAGATCGTCAATCCGTCGTCAGACAACTTGTCAGACGCAGGAGACCCGCTGTGATGGCGGCCCTTGAAGCCATTTCCCCCCAGAGGAGCATCCCGGACCCTATCTGGCCACAAGCCAAGCCAGGTATGGAAGGACACTTTGGACCTCGCACTATCAGGGACTAGCACCACCAATTTGTACCCTCGTGGCGATCGATGAATCGCTGGCTACCCGCTGATATGTGCGATGGGCCGCATCCCCGATCTTGTCGGCACCGCCTACGCAACTTGCCAAGGTTTGAAATTACCTAACTAGTGTGCGTGGGGGAGCATGATACCCACGTGGGTAATGATTGCACCCTTACCCATTCAAAGCTTCGGAACGGGTAGTGAGGTTGGCCTGGGACGCTGCGATCCCTCTAAATGGTTTTCCCGGTCGGTTGTCACTGATCAAGCGCTTGACAGACACCCTGCCATGTGGACCAGCGCTTATTTCCTGGGTTCGTTCAACGGGGGCCTCAAGATATGATCCCCTTCATTCCGTTGCTATCTGAATTCGGCCCACTGAGGTTCCTGTCAGTCCATGGGGACCGCGTCCTGTCAGGTCTCCTAGTGCCACTCCCGCAAACCTTGTATACTTGCCCCTGTGTCCGTGCCGTCGCACAACCAGACCCTTCAAATTGATTGCTATGGAGTCCACCGGGCCCGTGGCTCCGTGGTATCCTGGCCATTAAAAAAAACTGGCCGAATCAGTTTGTTCAAGCAGACTAGTACACCCGCTCGCCCCCCTTTTGGCAAGCCAAGATCGCCACTGGCTCAGGGTGGCTCGCCACAAGCCTGTCAGTATTCCAGTCATGCGTGTCGACGTCGAAAACGTGTCACCTCACAGCCTCAAGGGTCCGCCTTCTCGACACCGTTGCGTACGGTATATTATTACATCCTTCGTCGTAATCGTCCTCGCTCTGCTATGCCATTTGGCCATCCCAACTATAGCGTTCGAACGTATTAAGCGTCCATCTAAGTTCAGAGCCACTTCCACCCCTTATTGCTGACAGTTCGTCATCTCTGCATATCACCCCATCCGCTTCCACCACAAGGATCATCTCCGTAGCAAGCGCAATAGTAATATTCTCCTCTCGCGCTATCTGACTCGTGCTCTGCACCCCCGCGATGGTTAGGTGGCCGGCTAGCCGTGCGGTAAATGCTGCATGCGTATAAGGCGGTGTGTGGAGCACTTGCAGGCCTGAATGAAATGTCCGGCTGCGGACCGGTGGCATCGTATGTAAAGGCAGGTGCTGCAGTGCTTGCAGGAACGTCGACGGTGGAATAAGCGCTAAAAGTTGCCAAGTCAATCATCCTCGGCCTCAGCTTTCCGCGCGGACTTACCTACACCTCTGGCACGATTCCACCCACCCCAAACCTCGTCAAGACCAACTATGCCGCGATCCTTCATTATACCTCCCATCTTCGGTTCGGAGCCCTCATCCGATGAACCCTGAAGCACTCTCGCGAGTTCACGAGCCAACTCTTCCGTCCACGTTTTCTCATCTTGTATCATGTCCGCTGTGACCGGCGCATTGGACATCTGCAAACCTAACTGAGCCAAAGAAGACCTTATGAATTTCGCTTCCTCGGGCTCCAATGATGGAACTAGCGAAGTCGTCGTAAATAACGAGGACGAGGGTGAAGTTGTCGAACCCGGAGAAGAGGTCGCACTGTTCAGGGTAGAACCGCCGTTCGCTGGTGCGCCGAGCTTCTCGTTGAGCTCGGCCGCGAGATGGACAAGGTCCCGAGCTTTTACCATCAGAGCCTCGAGATCTTTCAATGCATCGGATAATTCTGATTCTGAATTTTGCGCCGATACTTCGACATCACGTAGGATGCCGTCTAGTGAATTCCTTTAGCGACCCGCTCAAAGTGCACATAATTAAAATTAATTTACCAATCCCCGACCGTCTCGGAGGTGTAGGTGCCGACCCCCCATCGGGAGAGACGATACGGAGGCTGGAAGCACCACTTGTGGACCCTTTTCCAAGTTGCCTACCCTGGTCGCATAATCAGCGGTGGGTTTCCCGAACCAAATTGCTGGACCAACCTCCCATGCCCTGGCTTTCAAAGCTCGCCTGAGAATCGCATAGAATGGCTTGTCACCACCCTTACGGAAGCTAAGCTTGATGAAAGGATTATCAGGATCTGACAGAGTATCTTCGAAGGGTGGGGATATAGGTCGAGACGACGGCGCAGATTTGCTGCTAACCCCATGATTTCCTATAGCAAGCGGTAGCGGGGAAGCGCATATCTCACAATTTCGAAGGGAGGGATGGTTCAGAAATGTACATGCCGTACAGGCAATCGGCGATATCTCGCTGGTGTGCGGTGGAGGGGTAGCAGACCCCGACAGAGATGGATGAGCGACAGGGGGAGATACGAACGACGAGGGCTGTGAGGTAGACAAAGTCGGTGTCTTGGGTGGTGGGGAACCCGAGAGTGCGCTCCTAGGTACACCACAGAGTGCACATGTTCGAGCAGCGGCTGGACTGAGTCCCGGTGGGTTGCGGTGGTTGCACACGTCACATACCCAGCTCTCCGAGCTGTCACTACCGCTGCCGTCTTGACTACCAGACAGGGAAAAGCACGTGGGATCGAGGTACAAGGACAGTTTCGGCGAGGACATGAATAGTCCCGCATAATAGTCCGTTCGCGTGATGTATGCAAGATCCAGACTGAAGGAGCGCGAGATTGATTGATGCGAGTTGACGAAGAAGAGGCGATGCGAGGACACATGGACCGCACCCGACTGGTGATTGACAGCTTTCTGAGGACTGGATAGATGGGTGGAGCGTCGATTGATGGAATGAACGGATCGTCAGATAGATCACGCGTAGGAAATCACTAGCGGATAAAATGGGGGAAGGATCTGGAAACATACCCATCGTATATGCCTACGCCTTCTTGGGATGCAAGAAGGTCTTCGTCATTGTACAGAAGGGCGGGGATCGGAATAGTTCCGTCCACGGAGACAGTGAGCCGCCGCAGCGCCATTTTCTGTTGGCACGCCGACTTTGTGGTGTGGATAGTACGCGCAGTCGGCTCCGACCACTGGGCTGAGACTATCGGGGTGATGCAAGTTCCGCGGGCGACCTGGTCGCAGATGAGTCGACTTTCGATGGGTGGGATGAACAGTTGTGCCAACGAGTGGGCTGTGGGAATCGGAGAGAGAGAGATATTGATATTGCAGCGTATATTCGACTACTGGAACTCAAGATCGTACAGGGCGGCACTGCAGGTGAGACCGAGTCGGACGTGGCTCTCGACTACATGTCACGCAGATAAACAAACTCCACGGCCCCGCTCCCCATCAAAAGCATTGATAGCAGCATGCAATTGTTCTACAGTCTTGACGGCGGCACGATCGACTGCCCCAGATTTCCTCAGGTACAACTCATCGAATTAAATGCATTCCACACGGCGCTTGACAAGCTGACACTCGGAACTGCCCATCCAACAATCAATCTGCTACATATTGTGTGATCGGCATGGATAGTAAGTAGGCATCTATGGGGTGTCGCCCACAGCGTATGCATGGTGGAGACCAGTATTGGATAAATTTGCAGACGAGGATTTTGAAACACGATCCCCGCCGAGAACCTGGTGTCCGTCAATCTCCTCGGCAAAGAGTGTCCGACAGAATGGAGGAACTTACGGAGCATGTCAATATTGTCACGGGGAAGCGAAGTGGTCCAGACTACTTCCTCTTCTTGGGCTTTTTCTTCTTTAGTCCACCAGCGGCCGGACCGGTCGGTGTAGCGAGCGCTGGAGACGCTGCTCGTAGTTGACTTGAATCTCCGCCGGCTGAAGGTGGGGGCGGAGCAGCAGCAGACGGGGGCGGATCCGGACGCCTGTTCTGCATTTTCTGCATGAGAGAGAGATTGAGGGACTCGAATCGATTGAGAAAGATCGACGAGTAAGTTTTGAACTTGATGCACTGGACACATGTATGAAAGATAAAATAGACCAGCGATTGCATGCATCGCATACCGTCGTGTCATCGGTGATCTTGAGTACAAGTTTTCCTTCGGATGATTTCCATTTTACACAATATCGTGTCTAGGCGACATGATATAGCTGAGCAGAGGGACATAAGTAACGAAACTGACCTTTACTGGCGACTTGATATACAAGTTTTCTGCGGCCTCTTGGTACTCCTGCCAGGATGCAATGTATACCATTATCGTCGCGTGGAACCTACATTCGTGACATCTGGTCACATAAAGTGATCGAGTCACGTGTCACAATAGTTCGACAAACACTTCAAGTTGAAACACACGCGCCAAAATACTTGCTATGGCTACCCAACAACCCAAACGTGAGTCTCCCCTGATAATCATCAAAGCGGAACATTTTGCCATAATTAAACCTAGCACTTCCCTTCTATGCCAACTTCGCCGCCGGTGCCATCGCTGGCGTGTCGGAGATTCTCACGTTTTACCCGCTCGGTGAGTACTCTCCAAGTCTTGTTCTTGCCCGCAATGATTCATCCGTCGTCTATCAGATGTCGTACGCTCATATTTCTCTGCGTCCTGTCTTTCAATGTGCAATATGTATGATTCTAGGTCAAGACTCGTATGCAACTGGTGACCGGTAGTACCAAGCTTGGCATGGTAGGCACTCTCACCTCGATCATTCGAGAGGAAGGGTAAGTCTCACGTGGGTTAGACGTTTATTTTAGCCGATGCTAATAACCGAGTCTAGTGTTGGCAAATTGTACAGAGGTACAATGGTGTTATAATCTTGGTCCAAATCCTTTTGAACACCTATTATTAGGTTTGGTTCCGCCATTACTTCTAGAAGCACCTAAACGTGCAGTAAAATTGTAAGCTGCTTTCTTAAGACTTTTAAATGTTTTAATCTCTCCTTCATTAGCGCCGCCAATGATTTCTGGGGGAAATCATTTTTGGCCATGACTGGTGAAAGCAAGATGACGCAGCAGCTCTCCATTATTACCGGCTGTGCTGCCGGTGCTACCGAGTCCTTTGTCGTCGTTCCGTTTGAGCTTGTCAAGATAAAGTAAAATGGGTATTTTCATTACCTTGTATGTTATGCTCACAAACCATTGTAGGTTACAAGACAAAACAAGCACTTTTGCTGGCCCAGTGGATGTTGTCAAGCAAATAATCAGAAAAGAGGGCGTTCTCGGCCTATATGCGGGGATGGAGGCAACATTCTGGAGGTAGGACTTCTCTCCACCTAATGACATGTGATTCCGACTTTTGGCAGACACCTTTGGTGGAACGGAGGATACTTTGGATGTATATTCCAAGTGCGTAGCATGATGCCAAAGGCAGATGTGAGACCGTCTCTTTTATGCCTATATGCATTATGAACAAGGGGGGAAATGCCAGACTCCTCAAGGCCAACTATTCAACAACTTTGTCTCCGGAGCTGTGGGCGGTTTCGTTGGCACAGCCATCAATACTCCATTTGATGTATGTCTGGGTGCACAAGTTGATCGATGAAGAAACTGAGTTCTTCGTTCGTAGGTGGTCAAGTCACGCATTCAGGGAGCCAGCAAGGTCCCAGGAGTAGTACCCAGATACAATTGGACATACCCTGCGTGCGTTTGTTTTCTTTGCTCTGCGATGACACTTGTTAATGCAGCGATAGACTTCTTACGATAATGCGGGAAGAAGGACCGGCGGCGCTTTACAAAGGCTTTACACCAAAGGTGCTTCGTCTTGCCCCAGGCGGTGGTGTTTTGCTTCTCGTCGTGGAGTTCACACTGAATATCTTCAGGAATGGTACGTTGACTACTTGTAAATGTGTCCTCGCTAATATGACCTGGCAGTTTTGGGTCCTCCATACATATAAAATATCGACTTGTTATACCCAGATTGTCCCGTACAACTGAATGTAGATCATTGGATACCAAGCGAATAAGAATGTCAACACGAAGAAGCCCTGCGAAACCAATCTAGATTGCATGTGTGGTTCACCACCCGTTTGCAGGTTTGTCGATGAAGCCGTTCGCATTCCTCCCGTCATCTTTGGCTACTTCAAGGCTAAGCCACATCATGTTTGTGTTGTGGCGGTGTATAAAAGAAGGCTGACCTCACATAGGGGCTTTTTCTTTGTCTTCCGCAATGTCGACCACAAGCCATCCCCCGTTCGTGCCCGCTGCACGCAGCGACAAGCGTTCTCCTTGTCCCGCCCTCAACGCGCTGGCGAACCATGGTTACCTGTAAGTGTCCACAACCTCGTGACGTTTTCAAGCACGACTCAGAGCCCACAACAGCCCCCACGACGGCAAGAACATCGGCTTCTGGCAGCTCGTGCAGGCCGTTCGCTCGGTCTATAACTTGTCGTTCCCGCTCGCAATCCTGCTCGCGCTTGTTGGGATCCTACTCTGTGGCGACGTCCTGAGTCTCGACCTCGACAAGCTCGCGCTGCACAACCGGATCGAGCACGATGCGTCCCTCGTGCACGGGGACACTCTGGCGGGGCACGCCGAAGCGCCCATCCCTGTCGATCCGGAGCTCCTCCACACGGTGGTGTCGCTCGCTCACGATGAGCGGGGACTGAGCCTGGATGCATTCGCACGACTGCGCGTGGATAGGGAAGCGCGGCTGACATCACCTCTGGACCTGGTCCATTCAGAGATCGGCACGGGCGAAGCAGCGCTGAGCTGGCTAGTCCTCAAGCGGGAAGACGGACGTGTCCCGCCGTCAATGCTTGAGCAGTGGTATGGCGAGGAGCGTATTCCGGAGGGATGGGCGCCGCCGGCGAAGGGGATTGGGCTATTTGACGCTCGTCAGACGGCCAGCGAGGTGGCGAGTAAGATGGAACAGATTAGGCGTCGGTGAAGAGAAAAGTGATACGGACTCGATGTACTTACTTGCTAATATTAGACGTTGTATTATAAGCGGGCAGCACAGCCGTGCGAAGTGGTCAATTGGTCGACCATACGAAGCCAACAAGTCCACAGCTGGATCCAAGTTCGTGTACATCCAGCAGCCCGACGTCGGCAAGTGGTTCGGTATTATGGATGGAAGTCAACCGGCGGTCATAGGGGTTCCCAATTAGAAGGGTAGCCTTCCAGAACCCGACGCACTCATCGAAGCCTCATGCACACACCGTCGCCCTCGCACGCCCACCCCCGCCTTTCCCTGTCAGGAGTGTGGCGACGGTCGCCGCACGACCTCGACCCTGACCAGGACCGGTCGAAATTGCAAGTCTTCGGCCCACAAGCGACACAAACCAGTGCTCCTCCATTTTCCATTGGGTTCCGGAACATGCGATTCCGATTTCTGGGTACTTACACGCGTCTGCGAGGTGTTACCACCCACTTTCGCAACGTCATACTACCCGGCGGCAACTCTGAGGCCCAGGGCCGGACGGCGCTTCAACGCGTTCCCATCGTTGATGCGGCTTCATAGACAGACCTTACCCAACAGGGGCAGACGTCAAATTCTGCCAGCTCACGCGAGTCCAGCCGACGTCAGCTGGGCGTCGTTGGCTACAATAGCTCTATTGCGAGCCTGAGCTGAGTGATTGTTTTTTAATCCCCACATTTTCCTTGTCCACCGCAATGTCGACCACAAGCCATCCCCCGTTCGTGCCCGCTGCACGCGGCGACAAGCGCTCTCCTTGTCCCGCCATCAACGCGCTGGCGAACCACGGTTACCTGTAAGTGTTCACAACCTGGTGACATCTCAGTTGGCAAGCACGGCTCAGAGCCCACAACAGCCCCCACCACGGCAAGAACATTGGCTTCTGGCAGCTCGTGAAGGCCGTTCGCTCGGTCTACAACCTGTCGTTCCCGTTCGCAGCTTTGCTCTCGCTTGGCGGGGTCCTTCTCTGTGGCAAATTCTTGAGGCTCGACCTCGATAACCTTGCGCTGCACAACCGGGTCGAGCACGATGCGTCCCTCGTGCACGGGGACACCCTACCGGGGCACGCCAAAGCGCCCATCCCTGTCGATCCGGAGCTCCTCCACACGATGATATCGCTCGCGCACGAGGAGGGAGGACTGAGCCTCGATGCATTCGCACGGCTGCGGGTGGATAGGGAAGCACGGTTGACATCACCGCTGGACTCGTTCCATTCGCTGATCAGTAAGGGTGAGGTAGCGCTGTGCTGGCTGGCCTTCAAACGGGAAGATGGACAGGTGCCACAATCGATACTTGAGCAATGGTTTGGCGAGGAGCGTCTTCCGGAGGGGTGGGCGCCACCGGCGAAGGGGATCGGGCTGATTAACACTAATCAGATTACCAGCAAGGTGGGGAGTAAGATGGAACAGATTAGGCGGCGGTGAAGAGAAAAGTGATACAACCTTGATATACTTGAGGCTAATGCTATGTAAAGGCTTGGACATTGTCGTCCCGTAATCTATTTTTGCGTCATCACACTGGGTACCGTTTAGTCTGCTGCGCGGGTCGCAGCTGTACCAGTAACTGACCCGCAGCGGTGCAGTGCCTGCGTCTCAGGCCACCAGCGAAGGCTGTATTTGTTGATTTGTTTATAAGCAGGCTGCCAGCGTCGAGGGGCTATTACCCCTATTCACTTTGTCTGACAACCCCCAACCTACAAGTTCGATAATGGTGAGCCCGAGAGAACCTCTCATCCGTTATGCAAGTTCTTACGCCGGCCATACGAACGCAGTCATCCGGAGTCAAAGTTGCAGACGACTGCATCACGACCTACCAGCAGCTCAAGCTGGGCAAGCAGTTCAAATACATCATCTTCGGACTCAGCAAGGACCTATCCGAAATCGTTGTCAACAAGACCTCGGACCTGTCAGCTTATGAGACCTTCGTGGCGGACTTGCCCAAGGACGAGTGCCGCTGGGCAGTCCATGACTTTGAATTCGTGAAGGATGGGGAAGGGAAGAGGAACAAGCTTTGTTTCGTTTCTTGGTGCGTGGTTCAGGGGTAAATACGAGTTCCGCCTCACGACATCACTAATGTGCGCCATCAGGTCCCCCGACGACGCCAAGATCAAAGACAAGATGGTGTTTGCTTCTTCACGAGAGAGCCTTAGACGGAGGCTGGACGGTATCGCGTTCGAGGTCCAAGGCACTGAACCTTCGGAGATTAGTTACGAAACTGGTGCGTTCCCTCACACCCTTACTAGTCAGGGTCTGGCCCTGATCACCGTCCCTACAGTGCTCGCCAAAGCGTTGACGTCCACCCATTGATTCCTAGTAGCACCCTAACTTCGAGCGCTTTCCGCCATTGTATGATATCGCTTTTATATAATCGGCCCTGTAATCTCACCGCCGCCATCGAAAGTTGTACCAGTTAGTATTGTTTGACAAGTCATACGGCAACATGAGCCGCACCGAGATCCACCTCGCTTGGCGTTCGCTGTCACATTCACATGTCACGCACCATTTGCTGCTCCCAATTCTGGCAACGTCTGATTCGACGGTCTTTTACGCAGGAGTTACAGCACCAGCACCCAAGGCGCCGAAGCGTCGACCTCCTGCACAATATTTGCCGCAATGTAAGAGCTTAGTGTTTTCCATCACCTGTGACCTGTGCATGATCTGTTGTTTATAGCCACAGCCAGTTTCGGTTGGATGTGATACGCCATGTAATTCCGTCGGATTGACAAGTCAATCGACAAAGCAAGGCTGCAGCAAGAACCGTTCCACTGGGATACAAAATGAGCACGCGCGCCGTACGCGGGCGAGATACTCACTCACTCGAAGCAGTACACAAGACCGCCGTCTGGACCCATGCCCATCTCGGTCACGACGTCCTCCAGTGTGACGAGTTCTCTGATGTCGACTGCCGGCTCATACTCAAAGGCGTCGCCTGTCGCTGCGGGGTTGACGATGTGGGCGGTGTGCCTGGAAAGTTTTAGATGTGTCGCAAACTTGAAGGAGGTACAAAAGATTTTCAGACCTCGGACGTGTCAGCTTATGAGACCGTGGCGGACTTGCCCAAGGACGAGTGCCGCTGGGCGGTCTATGACTTTGAGTTCATGAAGGACGGGGAAGGGAAGAGGAACAAACTTTGTTTCGTTGATCGGTACGTAGCGCGTCCTTTGCAAGGATTTCAGGGGCAAATACACGTTCCGCATCATATCACTAATGTGCGCCATCAGGTCCCCCGATATGATGCCAAGATCAAAGATAAGATGCACTTTGCTTCTTCACGAGAGAACCTTAGACGGGTTCTGGACGGTATCGCGTTCGAGGTCCAAGGCACTGACCCTTCGGAGATCAGTTACGAGGCTGGTGCGTTCCCTTACATCCTTACTAGTCAGGGTCCGGTCCTGATCACCGACCGACCCTCTTTCCCTACAGTGCTCGCCAAAGCGTTGAAGTCCAGGCATTGATTACTAGTAGCACCTAACTTCGAGCGCTTTTCGCCATTGTATGATATCGGTTTTATCGGCCCTGTAATCTCATCGCCGCCGCAGCGATGTTGTGCCAGTTAGTATCCGCCCTGCAATTTTGTTTGACAAGTCATACGACAACACGAGCCGCACCGATATCCACCCCGCCTGGCGTTCGCTTTCACATGTCACGCACCATTTGCTGCTCCCAATTCTGACAACTGTCTGATTCGACAGTCTTTTGCGCAGGAGTCACAGCACCCAAGGCGCCGAAGCCGACCTCCTGCGCAATATATGCCGCCGCAACGTAGGAGCCTAGTGTTTTCCATCACCTGTGACGGTGCCTGATTTGTTGTTTATAGTAGTTTCGGTTGGATGTGATACGCCATGTATTTTTGTTGAATTGACAAGTCGATCGACAAAGCAAGGTTACAGCAAGATCCGTTCCACCCGGTGCCATTTCATTGTGTCTGTCACGGTAATTTGAATGACAATTATTTGTACCCCCGCCGATCACCGACCGTATCATGGGGTCTACGCTACCTTCTTTCCATCCATGGACTCGGCGGGGATCAATGTACCCTTCATTAGATATTCGCCTGCCGCACAGATGCCAGCTGACCAGACCAACAAGAGCGACGTGATGCAGAAAAAGCTGATTGATTGCCCTATTTGCAACCACGAACCTATCCGGGCGCATCAGTCAACCAGCCCACGCGTACCGCCCGCAGTCTTTTGCTTACCGGTATCAGTCACGTTCAGAAAGAATGTCATCGTCATTCCTGTTGTGATACATTCTTTTCAGAAAACGGCGACTCGCGGAAAAAAGAATTATACCCGCCATCAGTAAGTGTCAACGCTACCAGAAAGAGTGAGAATGGGGGAAGTCGTAACCGGGCGTTTACGGTCGCAAAGGTCGCCGATAGAATGACATATGGCGCAACGATCTTGAATATCTGCAGGGGTCGATTAAAGGACGCATAGGACCAAACCGGAGCACCAACCAGCAAGGCTGCCATCAAGAAAGGGTTGAACACCGGAACCAGGCGGTACACAGGTTCTAGATAGAACGATCTGAATCCGTCGTGAGACCCCACAAGTTGGGGTATGGAGTATCACGGATTCCCAATGGTACTCACGATATTGATGCAACACTGGACAAGTCAAGCATGAGAAATAGACACGCCCCGCACAAAGGTGACATACTTTCCAGTCCCAAAGAAGGCCATCTGCACAAAAAATAGGAAAAACAATGCAATCCGCACATCGTCAGCCCGGAAGCGATAGGCATCCAACTGGACCTCTTTTGGCGAGGTTCCATTGATGCCCAAAGGCGTCCGAATAGCTGCTTCAACGTCTATCCACAGAAGTAGATTGCATGTGAAAGCCGAATAAAAGAGTCCCTCGATGGATATCGACAATATAACGAAACAGACAGAGAGTGCCAGGAAGAAACTCATGATTTTAGACCTCGGTGAGGGGTGTTGCACTTGGGATATGAACGGGTATAATGATGATACCACTGGTCAAATCAATGTGAGATTACGACACGATACAATCGCAAGGTAGATGAACCACATACCAAGAATCAACCATGCAATGACTTGATTGTGGCGAGGCAGACCATTCTTTGCTTGCAAATTGATGACAGAACTCACAGTGACCAGCATCGCGGCGGCGAGGAGACCCATCTTTCCGAAATCAAATGAAAAACTAGCGCACAGATGCATCACTTACCTGGAAAAGGGTGGATACTCTTCTACTCGTGAAGCCCGGAGCCGAATCTAATGACTTCGTTTGCACGGTGCCTACAATGAGCATCACGACACCGCCAAAAAGGCTGTAAACTTGTCAGCACCACGTAAGGCCGGTCACATGGGACATACATGGCTCCGATGCTTTCCTTTTTCTCGACCGACAGGAGGGGGAAGACAGCGGTGACCATACAACTCGAAGTCCATCGCAGGACAAGCTTCCAATTTTGTGTAAGTGTCGAGTATGGCCAAACACAATATGGCCATATGACGCCGATGGCAACAAAACCGAAGCTCCATATAGAGCGGTGGGTGTATGCAAACTGAAGATAAAATCAGTGAAGGAAATGTTTCAGGACAACGGAATGCACATACCACCATGCTCTGAAGGGAGACAACAACAAGGAGCCCATACACACAGAGTTGGCTAGAGGAGATAGAGGACTTGGATACAACCTTGAGAAAAGCGGGTGCCCCCTTCACGTAGAATTCTCTCCAGAAGTAGCACGGGAAGGCAACGTAAACGTAAAACATCCAAGGCGATTTTTGTATCCAGAAGGCTACCGCAGAACCAAAGAATGCCAACAGAGCGAATGTATCGGCAGGCCAGTTCTTCGCAGCCAGCACTGACGAAGTATCCAGGGGAGGGAACAGCGAGATAGACGCATACGCAGCCCATCCAACATACGCCACGATGACGATAGAGCGAATCAAGAAACGGTCATACCTAAATATCTCATTATTAGTTCAGGACACGGACGATAACAAAACGGACTGACGTCTCTAGATAGCGAAGGCCATCCAAACAAGTATTCATCAGCTCCAACGACTTTCGACGCGCTTCGATCCATTGTCCTTCTCCCAGCAATAGTTCGATGGATGTGAGTTTCATGATCCGGGATGGCGTCCCGGATTCGTCCACACCTTCGAGGGGACTAAATGGCCTGTAGAACAGAGCATTTGCCTGTTTGAGTTCTTCGGAAGGATCAGAATATATGCACAATTGATTGAAGATAAAGACATGCCGTGTTTTATACGGTAGTGCTCCATCAAGACCTGTGTATTCACTAATGCCATATGAGCAAGGGTCGCCCCTCCTCTTCGAGGGTTAAGAAAACCGGCCTGTGTGGGGTCTACATCGGGTAGCACACCAACCGAGTTCACCGGCCAATCTACACCTATCAGCGACGCCATCAGAGGAGCTATGTCTGCTTGCGAGATATCTCGGCGGAGTAGACGTTCTAACTTCCAAGGTCGCGAGAAGTCGTCATGAGAAGATGGCGAGGAGTCGGGTAGAGGTCCCCGAATGCCTTTCCCCCATGCAATAAGTGGTGTTCGAGTGTTGTCTGGGTCTGAGAAGAGCTATGAACGTCAAACATACAAGAGCGGGATAGAACCTCACCACCGTCTCCATGATTACCTATTTTCGACATCCCATGATCGGCAGTAAATATGAAACTTGTTTCTTCGTCCCCATAGAAGTTTAAGAAGAGTTTCTCCGTTTCGCGGACGATGTCGTCCACGACTTGGATGTTGATCATATACTCCTGTTGGTCTACTTGAGTATAATAAATTAGGGTTAGATCGTTCGATTTACCTCGGAGTGAGGGCGATATGAGTGACCGGTGGTGTCTAATCCTAGAAGATGCAAGAAAAATATCACTTTATCTTCGCGCAGATCGGAGTTAAGTACAGCATCTTCTGACGCGTTTCGAAACAGGACCTGGAGTTGATCTAGCACCCAGGTATCAAGAGCTGTTGCATCTGCACATGTCTTTAGGCATATGGCCAAAAGCTCGGAGTTGAATCAACCTTTTGTAAAATCCTCTGCTTCTTCGTCATAGCACCATGAATGGACTCTACCAGGGGTAGCACCCTTGGCAAACATTGGCAGAATATCGGGCGACCCAAATGAGAACGTATGACTTGACTGATTAAACACTGAATCAAAGTCAACCTTGATCGGACGTTGGTCAGCGAAGAAACATGCGACCATGTTACCTTCTTACTGGATTGGATTTCCAGCCCTGTGTTGGTATATCAAGGTCATCAACAGTATCTGGGGCTACGCGGATGCATCATATCTGACCTTTGTGACCGCCGAGACGTCTTCATACATTCCACCTATGGACCCGGATGTGAAGAAAGAAGGTGCGACATCTACGATGACCCACCTATGATGGCAACATGTCCTGGGCGACTCTCCGTGGGCACCCTGGTATGAGACACACCGAATGCTCCGCGTTTTTCAGCGATGGACCTTAAGTATGGGGCAACTACTTCTGGGGCAGAATCGAACGACGAAAACGCGTTCGGAGCAAACAGAAGATCGGCCCGAAGGCCATCACCTGTTCAAGTGTTTAAGGGCGACTCGGAAGCAGCTACAGGTACAATTCAACACACCGACAATGAGCACTAGGCGCTTGGACTCTCCGGTGCTCGAACCATACCGTGTCATGCCATGAACGACAGGGCTTCTGAAATAGCAATCGAACACAGACGCGATGAATACGATGTGGAATACGATCCCGAGAATGAGTAATTTGAGGACATGAGGGCTTGAGTGAGGCATTCGGCATGTAACACCGCGGTTTTCTCGGAAGTTTCAGATTCGGTAGAAGTTTGACAAGTAACAAGATTCGAAGGATTCTTGAATCCTGTGGTCAACTTGAGATTTATGTGCCCTCAAGGACTTAACTTCAACCTACGGGGCTAGTGATATACCATTTAGGATTTCTGAATTTGTAAGCCACCATCGGGTTTGGAGTCCGACGAGTGACGTTCACACAGTACATAAGTTAGTACTTCAATGTACCGTGCTCCTCGGACTTGGACTACTTCATTTTTGCACAAAACAACTTCTCGACGCGATCTCTTCGCATGTACGCTCTGAGCTCATGCAAATAACTCTCATCGCAGTGCATCGTCAGATCATTGGCCATGTTGTGGAAACGAGGTCTCTTCTTGGTGGGACCCCATATCGTTCAAACCATAATTTAGCTCGTGGCCGTTCGAGGAACAGCGTAGCCAAAGACACGGCCCCAGGTGCGTGCAGCATTGAATAGAGCACACGATCGTTTCCACACGGTGGGCAGCTGACTGGAACAGATATTATCAAGTCTGGTTGCGCGTGTCAACAAATCATAGAATACCAGTCCATTGACAACAGCTACGATTGTTGTTGCTCACGTTCATGTGAAATTGTTGCATATGGAGATGCAAGCTCGACTAATTTCTCATCAGTGGCAGGAGAATTTAAATAGTTCGGAAACAAGTTTCTCTTGTTCACTGAATCATATTTGCCTGCCAGTGGTAACCCCTTGCACTGACGTGCGCCCAACGTTCATAGATTGCGTCGGTCTTGTGCTCTCCTCATTTCCAAACATTTCTCGCTTTCCCAGACGCTCCTGGCTCACGAGCAAATATATATCTCCTTCAAAGTCAGACTTTCTCCTTTCGCCGTTGTTACCGAATCTGACACTACTCACCCTGGTTAACCAGGCCTAATAAGTCGCCGCCTGCCGCGAGCAACGCCTCGTTCACTTAAATCCCTACGTAACCCTGGTGGCAATGGCCTCAGTTTTTGCCTCTCCTATACGAATCCCCCCGCAAGTACCCCCCGAAGTATGGCTCAGGATCTTTGATTTTGCTACATACTTTGCGACTTTCCCATCCTGTGATGGACTGATTTCTTCGGATCTGCCTCGTTCGCTCGCTAGACAGCACGAACTACAGGCTCTAAAAGACTCACTTCCCACGAAGCGCAACATTTCTCTCGTTTGCAGAACTTGGAACGAACTCTCTTTAGAATTCCTATATCAAAGCATCCTCATCACGCAAGTGGATACTCTAATTTCCCTCCATGAAACCCTCCAGAGATACACATTGGCAGTACAAGGCAAGAATCGACTGGGTCGATGGACAAAACGTTTGGATGTCCTCATCCAGGAAGAGCGCTGCGAGACTTCTGATTATAGCATGCTGGCTAAAGTCATACGCGAGTTTCCAAATCTTTCCATTATTACACTTTCCATGCCCTTGTTGCCATTCAACGACTGCTGGCTCCGCCGATTACCAACGTCTGTCGTTGTCGCTCTTGCCGAGACATGTGGAATGTCACTCCAGGTATTCGATTGTTCTGAATCAATCCTTCGACCATGCAGGCAAGCACACGTGCGGCTTTCCATCACAGAGCTCAAATCTAACAACTTCATATTAGGGAAGACTTGATGATGCTCCTTGCAGCATCTCCGAACTTGAGGTTCCTTCGATGCCCCATATGCTCTCCTACACCTGAAGACAGGGTTTCTAAAGGTTGCCTTGACGTTCCTATCATGCCGAAACTAGAGTCCATCACTCTGATGTCTGTTTTTCTGCGGGATTACCTTCCGCAAGACAAGGATGTAAACCACCTCCCCGCACTCCGCCAGCTCACGTACGACTGTATTCCGCCACCGTTCTTCGACGCTACATGGAAGAATTTTGTAAAGTCGACATGCGCAAATCTTACTTGCGTCATTATAGATTTTTGCCGTCCGGGAGACGCTCTGCAGAACGAACTCGATATGCTCTCCGAGTGTTGCACGGCGCTCGACAGGCTCGTTATTTATCTTCACACTTGGCTCGGGCTAAAACCATTCCTCGTCTTGCCGCCGGTTTCCTACCTCGCTCTGTACTCCAGGGTTGCAAAAGTAGCGGTCTCCGATTATCAGGCTCTGGTTTCCGCTCTCGTGACGATGACGGCAGCGAAGCTCAAGACGGTTCGGTTGCTGCACGCTAATGCGGCGGAGGGGTTGCGCGAGCATGTATCATCGCTTACAGCAGAGAAACGCGCACGTTTGACTTTATGCAATTTCTCGTTTGAGGACTCCGAAGGTCGTAGGTTTGTTCCCTGAAAAGATAACAGGATCCCCACTTGGTCCGGTATAGAGTCTTTTGCTGTGCAGGTTGAACTTATTACGTGTGTTGTACTTATCAATAGATTCAGGTAATGTCGTTGAACATGCAACTCTATGCACCCTGCGTCTGGTTGATCATCATGGGTCTGCAAGTCTGCTTAGTACTGCAATGTGCCGATGTAAGACAAGCTTAAGGCGAGTCGTCCTTGCGATTTTAGGCTGGCACTCGCCGGTTGGTAGCCAACGATATCGTCCGGCTGGCTAGCTTTGTAATTAAGCAGGACGTGTTGGCAGTGGCTAAGTATTCGACTGAGCCGAGTCTCTGCCATCTCTCGCCACGGTATACCTGTCTACAGGGCCCGGAGTCACTGCCTCCTACTGTCACTAAGTGAGCGATATTGGCCCTGGGTGGTCCGATCAGAGGTCTGACGAGAGCCTCCACAGACTCGATCAAAGCCGCCCTTCACCGTGCTTTGTCGATGCCTGTCATACGTGTCTCCAGGACAGATCCTTGGACTTGGGGAACGCAAGATACAGGATACAGAATCAACGTCCCGAGTTCTTTTCCCTTGTGCACAGGCAAGGCCAACCATGTACGCCAAAATTTACCTCTGAAGATCTGAAGTTCCAATCGACTTTTTCCGACACGGTCATATGTGGCTCGTTTGTCTCCCTCTTTCCATTCATTATCCTTCCCAATACTCGCACATCGACAACCAGTCATATGAGTGCATGCTACGCTTCTTACGTGCCGCGAAACACGATGCATTAGAGAGCGTCAAGCGCCTCGAAGCGGCCCTCGAATGGAGGCGAGACTTTGGTCTCTACGCCTCAATCTCGCCAGAGCACGTCGAACCCGAATCCACGACCTGCCAGTGCAGCATGTTTCTCTTTGGGTACGACCCCCACGGCAGATCGCTCGTCTATTATTATCCGAGCAAGCAGACCTCGACAACTTCAGCTCATCTTTTGGATCATCGAGTGCGCCATCGACTTCATGGACCCTACGTTTCGCGTTCCCCCCTTTTCCGCTGACTTCTGACTTTTGACGCTGACGCCCAGATCGATCGCATTCATGGTCGACTTTGCAGACAAGGCCAAGGCACCCTCCTTTTACATCTCCCGACACATCCTCTACAACTGTGTAGTGGCGAAGAATCGGATGAGACATTAGGGCAAGTACTACTGAGAGACATTTATGTACAGTGTGGTTAAATAGGCTCTCAGACAAGAACTTCGAGTCGACCTTGGCTGTAACACATCCCAAGTAGTGTTACTGTATCTACAGAGAAATTCATTTTCCTGGGCATTTAAGAGGAATTGGCAACAACTAGGCCGACCTGTGACAGAGAATCAGACTAGTCTTCGTCCAAGCGCAACATGGTGCCAGCCAATGCGTAGATGACCACTACTGCATACTCCATAACAACATCCATGACAATGTAAACTTGCCATTTCCCCAGTACTGCTATGTTCAACGGGCCGAGATCGTCATGGCGGCCTAGGCAAGGCGAGGCACGAGCCGCGCGTAGGTTTTAGTCTGCGCGTGAGAAGCGAAGTGGCGCTGCACCTTTCTTCTTCTTCTCCACTTCACTATCCCTAGCACGTCTCGTTGCCTCGCAGCTCTGTTCACTATTAGCTTAGTCGTTCTCTTCGCACCCTCCCGCCACTCCCCTCACAGCCCCCCGTCCAAACCTATCACCCATAGTTTTGTCCGAGGCTGTTCGCTCGACTCTCGTCAAGGCGTAAGCTTCGCTGTTCGGTGTCCCATCCCACCCACACAGCTCGCTTCACCCGACAGATCGGGCACAGTCCCGGGCCGGAAACCTGCGGTTTCGCCCATCCCGTCGTATCCTAGCTTTCTCCATTCATGTAACTACGTCTTTAATACTACTCAGTCACATTCTTTCCCCCCTCACTTCAGTTTACTAAGCAAACTAAGTTCGACACGCACAGATCGATAACAGCGCTGGATGGGAAGGTGGATAGCACACTATACAGCGTGCGGACTGCAAGGAAGGGCAGAGAAACTGAAAATGCGACAAGCAACTGTGTAATGTGAGGTAAATTTGAAGGTGAAGTAATCACGAAAGGTGGCTGCCCACCTGTTTGCGGCATTTCATGGGCCGGTCGCGACTCGCCCATTGCAGGACAGTGACGGCGACAAGAACGATGAACAATCCAGCAAGAAGTGACGCGCCAATAACCATGGTGACACCGCTTGAGTAGGACTTCCGCAGAATCGACATACCGATGATTGTGAGAATCAGGGCTATGATCCCAACAAAGTGCAAAACTCTGAAGACGATAGTATGCCAGTGTTTCCGCTCTCCACTTGGTCCTGTTCTAACAAAGGTCAATCTACTTGACGACGACGCGATAATCACAAGGGGCCGTTCTCACATAATTTCTATCAGCCCAAGGGTGCTGAGCAACAAAAACGATAAGCCTGACGTCTCGAGGATGCTTCCAGCCAGAGTGATATCGTAGTACAGTTCCACTTGCTCCGCGGCGACCAACAGTGCACAACTGACAATCCGGGCTAGGAATTGGCGGGTAAGTAAATAAAACCACGGAATTATACACGAATTTTGGACCTAGTGAGAAAATGAGAAGCAACAGCCATCCCCTCTCCCTCACACCATATCTTGAGCATATACGGAAAGCGAAGAACATGATGGGGACATATATTGCGATTTTTACCGCATATATCATACCCAGTGTATCAAGGGACATCTTGCGAAGTAGTGGGAGTCGACGACTGTGAGCGGAGGATCATACTAGTGAGGCAGTATTGCCTGCTTTATAGGTTAGCAAACGGCCAACATGTTGGTCGGGGGGTTTTTTTTTGGCCGATTGGTACGATGATGATCAATCCTGTCAATGTGCTGATGATCGGGTTCTCTCAGGAGACTGCGTTAATGGAAGATCTTAGTGAGGCAGTATTACCTACTTTCAAGTTTATGGTTAGCAAACAGCCACAAGGTGGCTGGCCGGGGGGTTTTTTTTCGCCGATTGCACGTCTCGCCCTGATGATCGGGTTCTCGCAGGAGTCATCTACTATCGAACCAACAGGTTCATGTCCCACAACTTTTCTTTTCCTGGTACCTGGACAACTTTTTGGACTGGTATGTTCATGGTCTCGGCAGTTAGTGTTAGTCGGAAGAGGAGGCGCAGGCGCGGCCTGAAGGGAAGCACGACTTTGACTCGGAAGAGACGGCGACACAGCCTCATAGTAAAGGTTGTTGATTTGAGGTTGTTCTCGGAAATATCGGTGACTATCGACCGTTGTTCTCGGAAATACTGACCGTTCTCGTCGACGGGAACAATATCACCATTGCCGCTATAAGTATGGGCAGAAGCCTCAGCGTCTACCAGGTCTCTCATTCTAACGTGCACCGGTTAGTCCGCGTCGAGCTTATGAGGATGTTTTGTTCACTGATTTATAGATCTAGGCCACCGTGCGATGCAAAGCCTTGGTGAATTTTTATTCGGCTCAAGGTCGCTTGGAAGTTATTGCTGCTACGATAGTCAACTTCGGCCCACGTATCATGGCCCTGAGCAACGATACGTCAGCCCAAACACTGGCAGGTGTAGACCGCTTGTGGTTCAAGTAGTTCATCCCAGGCGGAGCAGGACCGAACGGGTTGAAGTCAAGGTAGAAAACACCAACAATGCAAGAAAACTGGCCTTTTGGCTGGTTCTCAACTTCCCATATAAACCAGAAGATGTTTTCCCTTGGCTCACGCTTTGGATTTGGTTCACGCTCGCGCTCATTTGGCCATTTGGTGCGCCATCCCACACGGGATTCTATCCCTCTTACCTGTCGAAGTTCTATGGACAACTCTGGGTTGCTCGTTCCCCGTGCGAATATTCTCTGCGAAAAGCTCAGTTAGGAGAGGAGCCTGTCAACAAGGTCACACATGCCATATACCCCCGTCGACTCGTCATCTACCATCCTGAGTCGAAGTCCTGGAATATTTGCTCTGACGAAAAGATCATCAAGCAACAAAAATACGTTGCCATATCCTACCCATACAGAATTCATCAAGAAGGTTGAAGTTGTGGTAGCATCCCTCCACGAAACTGCTTATTGGATGGACTTGCTGTTGGTTGACGAGACTAATTCGGAGGAAGAGATCAACCAGGATCTGTACCGTATGGCAGATGTCTACCGTGGTGCCGAGTTCACACTCATCATGCTCCACCCCCCTGCTGGCGTCACCGAGGAGGATGCATGGCTGAGATATGGAGAACGTCTTTGGACCTTCCCAGAAGCCCTCTTAAGTCGTGAATTGCGCTTCCAGTTCAGAGACGAAGAGGTGACGTCCATCACTCTCCATCAGCTCGCGAACCGCGCCTACGCCCGCTTTGCCCAGGAGTCAGCCATCATCAATGCCTATGCATTGCGGGATCCCTTGGAAAGAT
This sequence comes from Leccinum subgranulosum, assembly GCA_038091575.1. NCBI lineage: Eukaryota > Fungi > Basidiomycota > Agaricomycetes > Boletales > Boletaceae > Leccinum > Leccinum subgranulosum. The sequence continues at coordinate 70,113 of JBBPOS010000090.1, forward strand.
TGGAAAGGCTCTCGCTGCTGAAGTCTGCCCTGTGGCGACGTACGAGCGGTAATCTACAGAGACTGGAAGGGAATCCAGAAAAAGCGCTCTTCAGAGCAGACAGGGTGTACTCACTCATGGGTTTTTTCGAGCACCGTATCCATCCCCACAGTCTGGAAACAGAGTTACAAGCGTTTGTCAGGCTTTCGATGGCAAACGACAACGACTGCATCGTGGAGCGCATGGTTTCCCTTTTGCCTTCTGAGATCCCGGACAGCGCTTGCTGGAATGCAGAGGAAGACACATGGGGAGCTAATCTATGGGACATTGAACCAGAAATACAGGTAGTCGGAATGACAGAAACCAATGCCCTTGTCCTTGGAGGCTGTCGAGCGGCCGCCATTCGGTGGAAAAACTTTCCCTCCGTCACTTTTGCCACGCGGCGCTCAATCAAGCGTATCATCGCAAATTACCTGCCCTACATTTTCTGGGAACTCCTCATTGTCGGGATATTGGTAGTTCATCTCTTTCCCAAAGCATCTGTTTCGACATGGATTCCGCTTATCGCAGCACTCATTCTAATGCTTTTCGCTCCTTTGTCGGTAGCGTATGGGAACTCTGGACACATAGTGCAAGCACAGCCATGGTTAGTTGGCGTAAAGGGGTTGATCTCTGCCGAGGAAGCCTCTACTCTCATGTATGGAGGTGCCATGTCCGCCTTGCCACGAACTTCCTACAGTGCCTCCGGCACTACTCTGTCGAGAACACACGAGGGTCGGTTTAGATGTGGAGACCCGGCGCAACTGGAAGAGCTCAAAACAGCTGGAAGAGAGGGAGATGACCTGTATACGCTGGTCGACACAGTGTCGGCTACCATCTATTATTTCCGCGCGAGACGCCCGCCAACGGTCTGCCTTTACACGGGCCGGGAGTCAGGGCTGGGGAGATTCGTGTTGTGCAGCGAAAGATGCACGATCAACGAGTTGCACAAAGAAACGGTCGTCAGGATGCCGCGGCACGTCAGTCAGTCGATGCGTGCGTGCGATTGGGTTGCGCTTTGTTGAGCTCTTTCAATTTGAGAGATGGGTGCTTCTTGAACAGAAACTTCAGAACGTACATATTGAGACTTGTTACAATGTGCATACATATTTTATGTAGCGGCGTGCTGAGCTCAGTCGCCATTCCCCGACTCCGTTGACGTGTAACGTGCAAGTCTGCCTTTGCTAGCGGAAATCGCCAAGGCACCGCTGGCCGCGCAGAGCATGATGGACGTGCCATGCGCTCCACCCTATGCAGGTCGGCCTTGGCACTGAACTCGTAATCCGGGTCGTGTCAAAGCTGGTGAGACTCGATGGTTGAATGCTTTTTGCGGTGGGAGGGCAGTATATAATACCCTCAGCTCTCGAAGCTCACCATTGAATTGGTCTGATATCTGCCATGTGGACGCAACTATAGTTCTATGTTGTTGTCGTGTCGTTCGTCGTCGTCGCGCCGTTCGACATTGTTGTTGTCCGTCGTAGTTGCGTCTACGCTTCGTCGTCATCGACCAGTCGAGTCTAGAGCGCGCGTGCACGTGTTGTCATTTAAATTGCGGATGAGGTACACTGTGTGTTGTTGCGGTGGGGGGTGCGTGTGGGTGGCGTTGTCGTCGTCAACGTTGAGAATGAGGGGAAGCGTGTATGTGGGCAGTGTCGTCATCGTGGATGAAGGGGCATGTGCGTGTGCACCGTGTGCTACGAGAAGAGAGTGGCATCAACGATCATTTCTATGGAAAGCCGGACGTTCGTGCGCAAGGTGTCCGGTCACACCGACGTTTGCCATATTAGGTTTCCCGACAGGCGAATCCAAACTATTCAATTTCAAATTGGGACACGAACGTCCGGCTTTGATCTACGGCGACACGCGCTCATTTCAACTTCATCTTTTGCCACTATTGGCACCCCATCATAGTAACTGTTTCGATGATCCGAAGGTACGCGTTATAAGTTCAAGTTTGATTGTTATCCGGTTAGTTCCTATCGGACTTGATACCACCCCCGACGTTTATTTAAGTCAGGCGCACGTACTTGAGGGTATGCCAGTGCTCCTCCACATTTACTATATGATGCTCTTCAAGGCAATCACAACCATTGTCGTCACACTGCCTGTTTTCGTTTTGGCCACTCAACCGCCTAATCCTATGGGGAAAAGTGATGGTATAGCCATACCACTCACTAGACGCTCTGATACCGATGCGCGCGAATTTCATGCTACATCGCATAACGCGTAAATCGACCTGTGATGTCCTCACGCATCGTTTTTGCTCACACATTTTTTTGCAGGATCACTAGTGGGCCAAGTGGCATGGATGGTTCCGATAGGAACGATGTAACACCGCATTCTTCTGCTGTGAAACGGGCCGGGTCCGTAGCAGGCGTTGATTTGAAACAATACATGGATAGAATATGGTATGGGACCATTTCGATCGGCACTCCTCCCCAGTTCTTCACTGGTAAGTTTTTCCGTGCATTTGTGACACCCAGTCACTCCAGTCGCTACCTCAGTCCAGTTCAGCACCGGTTCTAGGTAAGTGTTTTCCGTCAGTACCATCCACTCTCTCGTCTTATTCGACCCAGCGATCTCCTTATTCCAGCCTGGACCGGTGATCAGAACTGTAGAAGCCACTCTCACCTCTGGTATCCCGAATTGTCCCATTACACCAACTTGGCCCTCGATGAAAAATTTTCGATAGCATTGGCAGATGGTAGGTTTGCCAGTGGTAAACAATACTGGGAGAATGTAACCATAACTGGTTTGACCGTAAGTCTTTACTGTTTTCGAACATCATCACTTCCAACCGATGGATAGGCAGACATTCAGACCATCGGTGCCGCAACAACATACTCTTCAAATATGAGAGCATCTGAGTTTCCTCCAGATGGTATATTGGGATTGGCTTTCCCGTCTTTGTCAGTATTGCATGACCAGAGCCCTCTGTTTCACACGCTCTACAAGGATGGAAAGTTGTCTCAACCAATGTTTTCACTCATGCTCACCTCTTCTGGAGGCGAGTTGTATATCGGTGGAACGAACAAGGAGCTGTACATTCAGAGCACCCTCGCCTTTACCCCTGTAACAAATCCGGAAATGGTGAGTGCAAACGTCAGGCGGTATGGATGCATACTTAGGTTTCCCTTTCAGGGTTTCTGGGCGCTGACGATAGATAACATTAAAGTCGATGGAGATATAGTTCTGACAGATGTACTCGCCGTCATCGATACTGGTTGCAACTTCATTCTCGGTGATCCGCAGCGCGTTTTGGCCGTGCACCGGGCGGCTCGCGGTAATTCATACCCAGGCGGTAGTGGTTATTACACCTGTGAGTTTCGATCGAATTTCGTACTTTTGATTGACTCCCTGTAGTCCCATGCCATTCTTTTCCCTCTGTGACTTTTACCATTGGTGGACGGTCGTTTTTCATGCCTGCCGAGGTCCTCAACAAGGGACGGATTGCGTATCAGGCGAAAAATTGCTTTAGCGGAATTGCGAGTGTGAATCAGGATACTAGTGAGATTCTTCTATTCAGCATTTACTGTTCCCATGCTGACCGTGGCTAGATTTCTGGTCGATCGGGACCATCTTCCTCCAGCAGTTCTATACCGTGTTTGATTTTAACAGCGAGTCGCCACGAATTGGATTGGCACTACTTTATACCCGATGAATTTGTAATGCTCGATACACTAGTGGTTTTTGCACAAGAGTTTTGATTGCACAGTTACGACCTGCCACCACCCTACCATTTTGAGCTCTGAATCGTCCTCTCCCGAAGAGTAGTCGCAAATGTGTGACCCCAGGCATGAATAACAAGACATCACCTCAGGCTCAGTCCCTGTAATATCCCGTAGCCGCGCAGTCCGACCTGCAAATCTTGGCTAAACAATCATTGGTACCATATACTAACTCAAAATATTCCTCCACCCGTACCGGAAGGCGGCAGAAATGGAAACGATGCGTTCAACCTCTGCCGTGAACGCTTACACTCGCAATCCAACCACATATTCACGTTTCCTGCGCTCAGATGGAAGTTTCTGATTTTGAATATCAGATCGATGGTCCCTGATTCCAAGTTCTTTGCATATGATACACTGGCATGTTTCTCTCAAGGGACATCTTCAGGTCATTCGCAATGGCTCTGCACAGCCTGCAATCGCGAGCTTGTCGTGAATATTTCCCTGGATGCCAGGTTCTACTTCTCGGAGTCCTTAGGGTGCACAACCTACCACACAGGTCCACGACATCCTTCCTTTCGCAGCGTTCAATTCTATCCACATGCGGATCGAGCTCCATTAGATCATAAACTTTAAGGACAACGATCTGCTGCGACTAGCGCCCAGTTGTCCAAGGATTGCATAAGGGCTGTTTCGTGAGCGGTATGGCCCGGGTCATGCCATTACTTCCCCCCTGGGATCAGGTGTTGGGGCGGCCCGGGCCAAAACAGCCACTGTGACGGCAATGGTTGTGATCACCTTGAAGAGCATTGGATAGCAAATGTGGAGGGGCACAGATACCATCAAGTACGTGCGCCTCAGGCTGACTTGTGTAAATGTTGGGATGGAGTCACGTCTAGGAATCAATCGGACGACAAGGATCAAACTGATGAAGTTTCAATTACATTCGGATCATCAATGCAGGGGTGAAGAGTTTGAGCAAACATACCTGAGGAAGATGATGAATTAGGATAAATTTAAGCCGGGTTCAACCGAGCACTCTTGATGGTGCGTGTTGCCACATTTGTCTCCAGCGCAAGGCAGAACGTCCGATGGTCGAAGGGCGGTGAGTCGGTGTTGCAGTCCGCACCTTACTTTATATCAGCGCACATTTTGGTCATGCTAACGCTTCGTTGCGGAAAAAAGTTGGTTAATACATTTCCACGTCAGTGAGAAAAGGGGGGTATAGAACTCGACCGTAATCACGAGCACCGTTGGATCTGATGCCTTCCAAGGCTCTTTCCAAGTTCGACCAGAAATTGATTTCTTGCCACGCATGCTGGAAGACACGTCTGAACTTTATGACTGCTTGTGTGACGTAGATCCACAAGTTGATATGTCCGTGGAAGGTGCTGAAGAAGTAATTATTGTTGAGCAGTTTTGTGGTCTGTATGAGTATGAGATGTTTGGTCTTCGGGATGGATGATGAGATGTGTCTCCGTTATCTCGACGTTTTACTGAAGGTATAGGAAATTAAAGACGGTTCGAGCTCCGTAAAAAAACATTCGCCATGGGCATATCTAGACGAACGTGAACATGACAGGCCGAGTGGGATGACGACTACATACTCATCTTGCTGTCGCCACCCTTGCCAGCGCCGCGGGCACCGACGCGTCGAATCAGGGCTTAACTTCGCGACTGACGACTGGGGCATGAAGACTCGCGAAATGGGATGTCCTCGCCGCCGAAGAGGTTGATCATGTGCACCTGGAAAGCAAGTGGAGCGAGCAGATCTAGCTTTGTGATGCGCTTGATGAGAGCGATGGAGGTGAGGTTGGCGGGGGATAATGAGAGTAAGCTCAGTCGACGTAGTAGAAGACTTATATATATGTACCTAATGAGAGTAAGCTAAGGTACATGTTAGCAGAGATATTAACGAGTGTGTTTAGTATGCATACCTCAGTCGACGTAGTAGAAGAGTGAGGAATGGGTCGGAGTAATACGGAACTGTAAGTAATGAGCGTTGTGAGAATATATTACTGAAAGTGGATAGCTAGTCGTATATCAACACTCCCCCTCAGCTAGCGTCAGTCTGTATCTGTAGTCCAAGTAAACGTACGGGATGTCTATGGGTATCTGTAGATAAACCTTTGGTGAAAATGTCGGCGACGTTTTCGGCCGAGACGACGTGATGCGGAGTGATTTGTTTGCGCTCGATTTCGTCCTTGATCCACATCAGGAGTTGGGGAACAAGCCGATACCTATGTGGGAATTAATTTCGTCCCGATACTTATGCCAATGATAAATATAATGGTTTTTAAGGCCTGAGACTTGTTGATCACAGGTTTAAAAAAAATTGCTTAAGACAAGCATATATATTTATTTATAATCCCTTTAACTTTTGCACCTGCATGACACTTTGGTGGTTCAAGCATAAACCTATATGAGGATTTAGCATTGTAGCGAATTTTGGTGCATATGGGTCAACCATGCCAACCGTTGCTTCACTTCCGGGACTGTGCCGGTATGATTTTTTGCTGCCAGCCTGATTATGATTGCTTGTATGACACCCATTGTACCATGTATGCCTCCCTGTAAGCCCATACCTGTTGAACGAGCACTATTTAGTAGCTCCGAACGCTCTATGATTATATAATAACGACCTAGTATACAGTAGATTACATAATCTTTCTTTGTCGTATATAAGATTCAGACCCAGCATCTGAGTTCGAATAACATCTTGTTCTCTTACCATAACGTTTGATAACATCTCAACGCTGACACCTGGTGAGTACTGGTAGTCCTCTACCTCGGTAGTCTACGGTTTCTACAGGTTATGAGCTCCGCCTAACGCACCATGATGAGCGCCCTATGGGCAGCACACATGAGTAGCTGGTCGGTAATCAGGCTTCAGCCTAAAGAACGTCGCGAACGCAGCACGTCGTAATGCACCT